>OU426979.1:181947152-182017345 GCA_911387785.2 Aelia acuminata
CCTCAGTAAAACGTTTTTTACTTTCACTTACCTATATATGAAATATATAGTAAGTGGAAGTATTGCGATCGTGAAAAATTTCGACTTCCGGTTTTCAACGGAAATACACGTTTTGGGGTCCCCTGAGTCGAAATGACCAAGTCCCGCGAAATGGTCTGTGTGTGTGTGTATGTGAACAGACTAGCTCAAAAACTATAAACCGTGCGATCCTGAAATTGGGTATTTAGTGTAGGTATATGCCCGCGATGTGACAGCAAAAATTCCATCAAAATTACTTAAAGGGAGGGGGTACTTTACTTAATAACTTTTTAGGTTTTTTTCGATTTTCTCAAAAACGGCTCTAACGATTTTGATTAAACTGAGTATTTCATCTATTTATATGCTCGAGATATGACTGTAAAAATTTCATCAAAATTGGTTAACCGGAGGGGGGACTTTACTTAATAAATTTTGTAACATTTTCACGTGTTTTTTTTATTTACTCTAAATCGGCTTTAACGATTTTGATCAAACTGGGTATTTGATGTATTTATATGCCCGAGATATGACTGTAAAAATTTCATCAAAATTGATTAACCGGAGGCGGGACTTTACTTAATAAATTTTGTAACATTTTCCCGTGTTTTTTTGATTTTCTCAAAAACGGCTCTAACGATTTTGATTAAACTTAGTATTTGATCTATTTATATGCCCGAGATATGTCTGAAAGATTTCATCAAAATTAATCAACGGCAGGGGGCACTTTACTTAATAAATTTTGTATCATTTTTACGTGCTTTTTGTATTTACTCAAAAACGGCTTTCACGATTGTGACCAAACTGGGTATTTGAAGTATGTATATGCCAAATATGTGATAGCCAACATTTCATCAAAATTGATCAACCGAAGGGGGGACTTTACTTAATAAATTTTGTATCACTTTCACGGGGTTTTTTATTTACTCAAAAACGGCTCTAACGATTTTGATTAAACTTAGTATTTGATCTATTTATATGCCCGAGATATGTCTGTAAAGATTTCATCAAAATTGATCAACCGCAGGGGGCACTTTACTTAATAAATTTTGTATCATTTTTACGTGCTTTTTTTATTTACTCAAAAACGGCTTTCACGATTGTGACCAAACTGGGTATTTGATGTATGTATATGCCAAATATGTGATAGCCAACATTTCATCAAAATTGATCAACCGAAGGGGGGACTTTACTTAATAAATTTTGTATCACTTTCACGGGGTTTTTTATTTACTCAAAAACGGCTTTAGCGATTAATAAAAATAAGATATGAATGTAGAAAAATGTGTGACTTTGGGAAATGATATTTAACAAAAAACGTCAATTTCTTATCTAAGTAAGTTGGTAAGTGAATGTTGAGTGTTGCGCGCACGCACCAGATTTTTTAATCTTCAGTTTTTGTTTATAATGTTATGTACTTTAAATAGGTAATTTTCTTTATACTATGAATATTTGAATAAAAAAGTATTTATTATATAACGGAATAACGGAAATACACGTTTTGGGGTCCCCTGAGTCGAAATGACCAAGTCCCGCGAAATAGTCAGTGTGTGTGTGTGTATGTGTGTGAACAGACTAGCTCAAAAACTATAAACCGTGCGATCCTGAAATTGGGTATTTAGTGTAGGTATAAGCCCGCGATGTGACAGCATAAATTTCATCAAAATTACTTAAAGGGAGGAGGTACTTTACTTAATAACTTTTTAGGTTTTTTCGATTTTCTTAAAAACGGCTCTAACGATTTTGATATAACTGAGTATTTGATGTATTAATATGCTCGAGATATGACTGTAAAAATTTCATCAAAATTGATTAACCGGAGGGGGGACTTTACTTAATAAATTTTGTAACATTTTCACGGGTTTTTTTATTTACTCAAAAACGGCCTTAACGATTAACAAAAATAAGATATGAATGTAGAAAAATGTGTGACTTTGGGAAATGATATTTAGCAAAACACGTCAATTTCTAATCTAAGTAAGTTGGTAAGTGAAAGTTGTGTCTTGCGCGCACGCACCAGATTTTTTTATATTTCAGATAATATAAAATTGATATATTGATAATGTATAGTAGTATAGTAAAATATATTGATAATGGAGATTCTTTCTTTATCATAAGCTAGCTTTGGGTGTGTCTGCCATAGTGGTTCGCTTAACGTCACGTTAAGTATAAATGGCTGTTCGCTTCACGTCGGTAAGGCAAGGTTCGAGGGGGAGGTTCGTAGAGTGTAAAGGCACCTTAGGCACTACGGTGAGTTTTTCAGTTAGTGAATCCATCAAAAAAACTCGTGTTGAGACTTAATTAACGGTCAAACGTTAACGTTAATATAAAAACGTTATATCAAACTAAAAAGCCTCAAGAATAAGGGAGAAACAATAATAATTTGTTATAATTATTTTACGTTAGTAACAGGTTTATATTTGGATTTAACGATTCACCTTGTTGCCTTGGCGATAAGGTATTCCAGACAGGGTTCTCTAATTACATCCCCTTTATCATTAAACCTGTCTAGACTGGAAATTACGCACGCTTCGCCTCTCTTACATGCAGTTTTGTATTTTACATATTAAATAGCAATTGAAGAGGTCGGGGAAAAATAGTGCCAAGCATCATTTTTAACAAATATAAACTGTAGCTGCAGTCTGCTGTATATTACGTAGGACTATATGTCTATGATGGAAATGCCACCTAAATATGACTAAAGAGGCTCTATATAGTCATATTTAGGTGGCATTTCCAACATAGAGATATAGTCCGACATAATATACAGTAGACGGCCCCTACAGTTTATTTTTGTTAAAAATGTTGCTTGGCACTATTTTGCCCCGACCCCTTCAATTAATTGATAAAAATAATCAATTAAATTAAGAAGTGTGGAAGATTTACAAGTAATGATACCAACAAAATTTGCTTGTGTAATATTAGTTTTATGTTAAACTAATTGCAAAAAAAAAAAAATTGATCTTTATGCAAGGTACTCTTAGGATTTTCTTTTCGATTTTCTAAAAAAACGAAAACTGGGTATTTATAGAGTATAGGCCAGCGATGTGACAGCAATAATTTCATCAAAATTAATCAATTGGAGGGGGAAATTTATTTAATAACTTTGGTCTCATTTTCTAGTGTTTTTTTTATTTACTCAAAAACGGCTCTAACGAATTTGATCAAACTGGTTTTTATTTTAACGTCCCTTTATGCATCTTTGGCTAATAGTACTAACCTACAGTGGGAGTCCTAAATTTTGCCTATCCAGGTATACTTTGTACATGTCATCCTAATGGCTCGGGACCTCCACTTTTCGTCCTATCAGAGGGACGGCATAGCCAAGGATTTTTACTCTCTTTAAAAAATCCTACGGCCATCGCGGTTAGCAACCCGTAGGTTGCTATTTTCGCTTAATTAATAGGCGTTCCCATAAAGTTTAATTTTGATAATCCGAACAGGCAATCTACGTATACAGATTATTCTGTACTCAGTTTAGTAGTTACTTATGAAGCGAATTATATCCTAGGGTCACCGTTGGACGCGAACCCGTGACCTTTAGTATTTGTTTTGTTTTAGTTTTGATACAAACCAATACACCGCAGGTGACCCCAAAAGAAATATCTTATATTAACATTAAAAATAATTACGATAGGTTAAATGATGATCAGGATTTTCAGTTTGAAAAAATTTTTATTTTCGAAAGCCATCGTTTCGATCCAACTTGTGGATCTTCATCAGGGCTAAAAGAAAACAAATATATGAGTATCTATGCTAGAGGATGACAATAAATGAATTTTACAGAACTGATAATAATATAAAAGATGGTAAGCATTATACATGAATATTTAAATAAGTAGCTGGTTAGCAAGATAAAATAGAATCTGATATTTACCTTCTGAGTCAAGGTAGATACAAAGACTGAAGGTAAAATAAGGTAAGAGGTAGTGGTAGGGTAGCAACATTCATATTACATGCTTGTTACTAGGCTGTTCGAGCACCATCTACTCTGGCCTAGAATCATCGAAGCTGTTCTTCTTACGACTATATATAAGGAGCGATTGACTGGACTTATTCTGAAGCTCAATCCATATGATTTGTGTTACAAAGTGATAATTTTTTGTAACCTGCTTTAATATTCGGGTTTTTATAATGCGTGTGGCATTGACTGTGGTTATATTTTCGTTTAATAAATTTCGTTTATCCCGCAGAAGTTTTACAATATTGTGACTCTCTTTATACCTTCATCTTAGAAACCTTCCCCCGAAGGCAGGGGTTACAAGATTAGGATATAGGCTAAGACGGATAGAAGGGATCTCACTCCAAATAGAACCAGCTCACATCGCCATCTCCAGATCTTCCGTTCGGGTAGGCATCCACATCAGGATAATCCCCGTGTTTCTTAATCCTCCACTGGCAAATATATGTTGTATACAGGATAAGGAGCTCAACATATAAATCTCATTTATGTGTGTATTCAATATTTTTCGATGATATTTAACCCTTAACTGGTACGATACCGTCCTACAACGTGAATGGTACCATGTGTGAATTTTCACCCATCGTTTTAACCAACTATAATATTTTGTAGATTTATTTATTTTTTTTTTAACTTTATGTTTTAAAAATAAATACCTTTTAAATTTCGATTCCGAATAGCGACACTTTGCTGCAGTTGTCGAACTAATAGATAAAGTCTAAGTTTGTGAAGAAACTCAAATCTGTTGATGTTTGACTTTCCTCTTAATATTGTCACATAAGACCATATTATAAAAGCGTTAATTCCAGCTGCATTTAATAATTCATAGAAAATGTCTACTCACCTTGTCGGCTAAACCAGGTAGAATCGTTTTTCCTGTCAGGACGGCTCGAAGTCTCCGTTTTACAGGTGGATTTCCGGGTCCATTTAATATACTTCACTGTCCCTCTCATTCAAAAACTTATCTTCTTCATTAGGATGATAACCATCGTCATTCTCTGAAGGGCAATAAATAACATCATCTTCTACCTCATCTTCAACACAAAAATCTTCATCGTCACTAAACACATCATTACCTTCGTCCGTAACCAATCAACTAAATTCACTAACACTATACTCAATATACTTCTCCATGCTTGAAAAATTAAAAAAAGTACAAAATTTGAATATACTGGAGGTGTAAATACACCCGCAAAAGGTTAAAAATGAAATATTAGCTCATATTAATCAAGAATATTACAGATCATAGAGTTGATTTGTGGCAGACCTATGAAATAAATTGTGGACCTTCCTATCGAATTAGCTAACTTCTGGAGCAATATCCGTGTATGTTAAAAAGCGTTTACACGCTCAAGCCATTTACACACATCGGCTTGCACAAGCCATTTTGGGTAAATAAATCGTTGCGTGTAAACCCTGGCTTGGGGTTTGTGCAAGTCAAAACATTTGGTTGGTGTATTGGTATCAGCGTGTAAACGATGCTCATTGTTTCGTTCTGGTGTTAAGAAAACACATGTTTATTTATTTTGTTTGTTAATGCTAACAAATAATGCTACTAATAATACTACTTTAATGCTAAAATATGCTATTAAGGCTAATCGCACAATGCTACATTTGGAGTCCTAAATTTTGCCTATCCAGATATAATTAGGATAGGGATCTTTAACTAGTACCTGTTATCCTAAAGGCTCGGGTCCTCCATTTTACATCCTATCCGAGGGACGGCATAGCCAAGGAGTTGTTACTCCCTTTAAAAAATCGTATGGCCACCACGGTACGCGAAACCGCGACCTTTAATGTTGTACACTCCGGGACAAATAAAACTGTACACCCTGTTTTGCTTATGCCCCTTATTCCTGTATCATTATTTACAACTGCTCCTTTTTGTTTCAAAAGGAATAAATAATTAGTGAAATATGGATATGTTACAATAAACTCTTTATTAGAAATTTTGATATACAATTAAAACCATTTGATAAAGTTGGACAAATAAAAGTGTACACTTTAATTTTTATAAAAAATGTGTGAGAAGTACCTAATCTTTAATGAAAACTTATTAGTATATAACATCACCTTTTTTTTTCTAGCACTTTCAACAAGCGCTTATTCATGGAAAGACACGGATTTTTTAAAAGATCTTGATTTTTGCGAGTGACGACTTCTGTTTTTTTTTTTTTTTTTGATACCTCTCCAGTGATCATCATCAGTATTAAACGCATCTTTAGCGTACAATTGATTATAGAGACATTTCCAAAAGATCTCGATTGTATTCAGATCAGGGAAGCGAGAGGGCCACCCCACCAATGTGATCCTCATTTCATAAAGGATTGCCTTCGATTTGTGACATGAAACATTATCTTGCAAGAAATGAAAAAAATTTTTTAATTTTTGTCTTCTTGATATTGATATTTCACAAAGTTTTATATGAATAATTTTCGTAGATATATTAAAATTTAAATTAAAGAAAAGCCCCAGGTTATGACTTAATAACAGCCGAGGCGCTCCAGCAAATGCCTAGAAAAGCTTTAGTGTTTCTTACGACAATATATAACTGTATACTTAGGACAACTAAATTCCCTATTCAATGGAAATATTCGTACATCAAAATGATACACAAACAAGACAAAAGTGCATACAATCCTTCCTCTTACAGACCTATCAGCCTCCTTCCAATTTGCTCAAAACTTTTCGAAAAATTAATTAACAAAAGGCTTATAGACATACTGACTGACCAAAACATAATTCCTGACCATCAATTCGGTTTTCGTACTTCACACTCAACAACACAACAATTACACCGAGTTACCGACTACATTGCTAGAGCACTAGAGGAGAAAAAATACGCTACTGGTGTATTTTTGGATGTCGCCCAAGCATTTGATAAAGTCTGGCACCAGGGGCTTCTCTTCAAACTCAAAAACGTACTACCCCACACATACTACCTCATACTCCAATCTTACCTCTCCGACCGATTTTTCTCTATCCGGCAGGGCTCAGAGATTTCTTCAGTCCGACCAATCTTAGCAGGAGTTCCGCAGGAGTCAATACTCGCTCCCTTACTATACATTATATATATATACATGACGTTCCTACACATCCCGAAACATTAACTGCAACGTACGCAGACGATACAACAATTTTAACAAAACACCATGACCCTAGACTGGCACCATTAAACTTACAAAACCACCTAATACATTTAAAAAACTATTTCTCACTTTGGAAAATGAAATTAAACCATGACAAATCACAACACATAACATTCACACTCCGACGAGATACACATCCTCCTGTTTATATCGGCGACCACCAAATTCCTCAAACAGACAACGTACGGTACCTTGGACTAATATTTGACAGAAGGATGACTTGGGGCCCTCATGTCAAGATGAAAAGACAGACTGTAAACAAACGACTTAAAATACTGTACTCACTATTCTCCAAATCATCAAAATTGAAAATCAGACAGAAGCTCAATACATACACTTACTTACTGAAACCCATTTGGACATACGCCTCACAAATTTATGGATCAGGAAAAAAGACGCACTTACAAAAACTACAAACCTTCCAAACCAAAATTTCACGACTAGTAACGAACGCACCTTTGTACGTTAGTAACAAAACACTACATACAGACTTACAACTACCAACTATTGACGAACAAATAAGGACTCTCTATTCTGGCTTCCATATCAAATTGCACGGACATAACAATAGACTTATTACTGACATGGCCACAACTGACATGCCTTTTATGAGGCGACTAAAAAGGAGTTGGATGAGAGACCTCCTCTCCTAAAACAAGACCGGGATGATGTGCTGCTGGGCACTATCCTCCCTCATGCCTTAAAATGCCAACATACAGCAATTTTCATCACATTTGCTGATTGTCGCTTATTATTTGTGACAGGTGCAAATAAAAGTATTTAGTGAAAAAAAAACAAAAAAAAAAAACATAATTTTTCGTGCCAACGATAATTCAACCCTTGCCAAACGACGAATTTCCTTTTTATCCTCGTTGCAGCGTGATGTCCTATCTTTCCTTTTGTTCCTCTCTTCTTCTTGACGCGATTGTAATCAGTTTCGAACATTTTAGCAACTTTGGTGTGAGGAAGAGAATATTTTCGACCCACTTCCCTAAAGCTAAGGCCACGACCAACATCTTTCTTAAACCGGATAATTAAATCCATAGAATACATTTATATATAATTGAAAAGTAATATTCAATGAGTGGATATGATTAGAATCTAGATACACTATGATAAACTAACTGTACACTTTAATTTGTCTCAGTCTCGCTTGTTTATTCTGTGATTAATTCTCTTGATGACAGCAATATACCTACCAATGGTGTTTCCTAATTAAATTTGTTTTTATTTTCTGCCATAATATAGTATTTGAAAACATTTATTACCATGAATTAAATAAATAACCGAGTTCCAACTGTACACTTTTATTTGTCCCGGAGTGTAGATTGCTATGCTAACCACTACACCACAGGGACCCCAAAAAAGTGTTTGAGTCGAAACCTAGGCTCTCTAAATAAAAAATATTTTGACATTTTGACTGAAAATCCAGATAATTTTTCATCCTATCTTAAATAAAACTTTTGACGATTACACATATTTAAATTTTAAATCTCCATTTAATTTTTTATTGATGTTTAAAATAAATTACCAGAAAATTATATAAATGAGGTATCATTAACACCTCACAATGTGAACAGCGGGGACAAAATTCAAGGTTTCGTTCTAGTTTTTAGAAAATAAAAAATCCAAGGTATCTAATGGGTTAGTTGATTCAAGGTTCACTATTCCATGTATTTCCGTAACTTTTTTTTTGTTTGTTTTATTTGACAGAATAGTTTTGAATTAGTTTCTAATAACCTTGCTTATTAAAAATGACTGAATGATATCCTCTCAGCTTCTCCTTTAAGTTCAGGTTAACGAGATGCCAAAGACCTGGAAGAACGGACGAACAAGGAAGCTAGAAGAACAACTATTTCCCTCTTGCTATAACTCCTGCCTACATTACTGACCTCTTCCTAGTGCCTCGGTGATAAATGGCTTTCGTTGCTAAACGTTGTATCTTTACTGTTTTTACCTTCTTCTGAAGGTTTTTTCCCCCCGAAAACACGTGACACGTTCGGAATTTATTTCTTTACGTTATACAGAGTGTCCCAGACCTAGTGTAAAAAAAAAAAAAAATCTGGTGCGTGCGGGCAACACACAACTTTCACTTACCAACTTATTTAGATTAGAAATTGACGTGTTTTGCTAATTATCATTTCCCAAAGTCACACATTTTTCTACATTCATATCTTATTTTTGTTAATCGTTAAAGCCGTTTTTGACTAAATAAAAAAACCCGTGAAAATGATACAAAATTTATTAAGTAAAGTCCCCCCTCCCGTAGATCAATTTTGATGAAATTTTTACAGTCATATCTCGGGCATATAAATACAACAAATACCAAGTTTGATCAAAATCGTTAAAACCGTTTTTGAATAAATAAAAAAAACATGTGAAAATGGTACAAAATTTATTAAGTAAAGTCCCCCCTCCCGTAGATCAAATTTGATGAAATTTTTACAGTCACATCTCGGGCATATAAATACATTAAATACCAAGTTTGATCAAAATCGTTAAAACCGTTTTTGAGTAAATAAAAAAAAACACGTCAAAATGATACAAAATTTATTAAGTAAGGTCCCCCCTCCGGTTAATCAATTTTGATGAAATTTTTACAGTCATATTTCGGGCATATAAATCGATCAAATACTCAATTTAATCAAAATCGTTAGACCCGTTTTTGAGAAAATCGAAAAAAACGTAAAAAGTTATTAAATAAAGTACCCCCTCCCTTTGAGCAATTTTGATGAAATTTTTGCTGTCACATCGCGGGCATATACCTACACTAAATACCCAATTTCAGGTTCCCACGGTTTATAGTTTTTGAGCTAGTCTGTTCACATACACACACACACACACACACACACACACACACACACACAGACCATTTCGCGGGACTTGGTTATTTCGACTCAGGGGGTCCCAAAACGTGTATTTCCGTTGAAAACCGGAAGTCGAAAATTTTCACGATCGCAATACTTCCACTTACTATATATTTCATATATAGGTAAGTGAAAGTAAAAATGGATAATAGTGCATGTTAAACGGGGTAGAATGGCGCAGAAACGAGTTTCCTATCTCAATCTGTTGAGGAGATAGACTTTTTTTTTTGCTTTTATTTTTTAAATCTTATTTTTTTTTTCTGAAAAATTACAGTTTTCTCTACTTTGGTTTAGCGTAGAAACAAAAACGATGATATTTTCTTAATCAGCATTAAATTTTCTAAAGCATGAGATGGGTCTGGTTATTTTTAATCCAATTTCAGTTGGACTTTTAATGCGCTAAACACTAAACATTTATTAAAACTTAAATAAGAAAGTACTTTTTAAATTTAAACTAAGGAGTTTCTTTTTCTTAATTTTAGATTATGATTACCCTTTTTATATTATTTAGAATCCCATACATTTTTCTTTCTAGTCTTAAAAAAGTAAAACTAACTCTAACTCATGGGAAGTTCAGCATCCATTACTTTGGATGCAGGCTCTAGCGCGCTTCCGCTTTGCCCCAGCTGTGACATTCTCTAGCGTGTTTTTCATCAGAAAAACTTCTTTTAGACAAAAAAGGTGAAGTGCAATTGTAACATGGGTCACACCACTAAAAACCTAACTAAATTCCGCAGTTTTTTTAAATTTGGTAGCTTCTAGGGTGTTCCAGTGGGGAGTGAGGAATTTTCAAATACTAATAAAAATTAAAGTTTTAATAAATGTTTTGTGTTTAGCGCATTAAAAGTCCAACTGAAATTGGATTTAAAATAACCAGACCCATTTCATTTCTTAGAAATTTTATTGCTGATTAAGGAAATATTATCGTTTTTGTATCTACGCTAAACCAAAGTAGAGAAAACTCATTTTTCAGAAAAAAAATAACATTTAAAAAAAAAAAAAAATTCCATCTCCTCAACAGATTGAGATAGGAAACTCGTATCTGCACCATTCTAGCCGTTTAACATGCGGTATTATCCATTTTTACTTTCACTTACCTATATATGAAATATATAGTAAGTGGAAGTATTGCGATCGTGAAAATTTTCGACTTCCGGTTTTCAACGGAAATACACGTTTTGGGGTCCCCTGAGTCGAAATGACCAAGTCCCGCGAAATGGTCTGTGTGTGTGTGTGTGTGTGTGTCTGTGTGTCTGTGTGTGAACAGACTAGCTCAAAAACTATAAACCGTGCGATCATGAAATTAGGTATTTATTGTAGGTATATGCCCGCGATGTGACAGCATAAATTTCATCAAAATTACTTAAAGGGAGGGGGGTAGTTTACTTAATAACTTTTTAGGTTTTTTTCGATTTTCTCAAAATCGGCTCTAACGATTTTGATTAAACTGAGTATTTTATGTACTTATGTGCCCGAGATATGACTGTGAAAATTTCATCAAAATTGATTAACCGGAGGGGGGACTTTACTTAATAAATTTTGTAACATTTTCACGTGTTTTTTTTAATTTACTCTAAATCGGCTTTAACGATTTTGATCAAACTGGGTATTTGATGTATGTACATGCCCGAGATATGACTGTTAAAATTTCATCAAAATTGATTAACCGGAGGGGGGATTTTACTTATTAAATTTTGTATCATTTTCACGTGTTTTTTTTATTTACTCAAAAACGGCTTAGAAGATTTTGATCAAACTGGGTATTTGATGTATTTATATGCCCGAGATATGATTGTTAAAATTTCATCAAAATTGATTAACCGTAGGGGGGACTTTACTTAATAAATTTTGTATCATTTTCACGTGTTTTTTTTTTATTTACTCAAAAACGGCTTTAACGATTAACAAAAATAAGATATGAATGTAGAAAAATGTGTGACTTTGGGAAATGATATTTAGCAAAACACGTCAATTTCCAATCTAAGTAAGTTGGTAAGTGAAAGTTGTGTGTTGCGCGCACGCACCAGATTTTTTATTTAACTGGCTGACCCGTGCGAAGCATTTGCACTCTAACGTAATTAAATCCCATAACTTAATTAAATTTACACACCGTATATTTAGTGTCTTACAGTGCGTATTTAGTACGTCATGGGCACAGGTGGGGGTTGAGTAAAGGATAGAAAAAATAGTTTATAAATAATTTATTTTTTGAAGAGAAAAGATTTGGTTCCGCCGGGAGTCGAACCCGGGACTCCCGCGTTACATGCGCGGATGCTAACCACTGCACCACAGAGCTCGGCTCAAGGCAGAGCAAATCCTTTCTCTTCACTGATACCTACTCCCCCTATCTCACAAATTTTGCAAGTAGTAGCGGAAGGTGGACAATTTTTGTCCAATTTAGACTCCAAATTCCAAATCTTTTCTCTTCAAAAAATAAATAATTTAAAATGGTGGTCACCCACAAATTAAGATTAGACAAATATAAAATAATTTAAAAATTAACGTATGTCAATAAATATCATAAATTGGACAAAATGTGTCCACCTCCCGCTACTACTCGCAAAATGTGTGAGATAGGGGGAGTAGGTATCAGTAAAGAGGAAGGATTTGCTCTGCATTGAGCCGAGCTCTCTGGTGCAGAGGTTAGGATCCGCGCATGTAATCGCGAGAGACCCGGGTTAGACCCCCGGCGGAGCCAAATCTTTTCTCTTCAAAAAATAAATTATTTAAAAAATAATTTAAAATGGTGGTCACCCAAAAATTAAGATTAGACTAATATAAAATAGTTTAAATTATAAATTATTTATTTTTTGGAACGTAGTTTTAAGTTATTTACAAAGTACTTGCGTGTTTACAGAACCTCTTTGAAAACTATGAAGTTAGGATATGGTGATCTCAAAGTCACTCATTTTTCCAACATTCGTTTACTTATTTTTGGTTGTATTTGCTCATTAAAGTACACTAAATTTAGTTTAGTATTAAATAAATGGTTTTACTTGTGATAATTCGGCATTACAAGCATAATACTCCAAGTCACCTGATTTTATAATTCTTCATGTTGTTGTTGAAAACTTCATATAGTTACTATAAAACAAATAATTTCCATTAAATGAACAAAACATCTTTAATTATAAACAATCGTCTGCCATTAAAGGCTTAATGCGCATGCGTGGGTTCAACGAGTTTTATGAGTTGTCGGAATATTTTTTTTTTTCTCATTTATATGTTTCTTGATTTTTTCATATTTCATATTTAGCCATTTCTTATTTTTAGGCAAAACGAGAGACAGATAATTTCTCTATATATACAAAAACAAAGCTACTTTATAGGAAACAAAAAACAAACAAACAAAAAAGGACCCCTTCCCCATTCAAGCCCCCTCAGAACACTTTAATAATGATAAAGCTTACCTGATATTAAAGAACACCTGATTTTCATTAAACATGACGAATTTGATGAAAATCGTTAAAGCCGTTTTTGAGATAATCGAAAAAAAGTTAAAAATTGGAAAAAAATTATGAAATAAAGTACCCCCTTCCTTTGATCAATTTTGATGAAATGTTGGCTATAACATCTTTGGCATATACATACATCAAATGCCCAGTTTGATCAAAATCGTTTGAGCAGTTTTTGAGAAAATCGAAAAAAAAACGTAAAAAGTATTATAATTTCTCTATATAAACAAAAGCAAAGGTCCTCAAGATAGGAAAACAAAAAAGGCCCCTTCCCCACAATGCCCCCTAATAACATTTTAATAATGATAAAGCTTAGTTATTTTTGAGAAAATCGAAAAAAACAAAACATAAAAATGGGTAAAAAAGTTATAAAATAAAGAGCCCCCTTCCTTTGATCAATTTTGATGAAATTTTTACTGTCATATCATGGGCATATACATATACCAAATACCTACCCGATTTCAGGTTCGTACGGTTTATAGTTTTTGTGCTAGTCTTTTCACACACACACATACCATTTCTTGGGACCCCAAAACGTTTATTTTCGTAGAAAACCGGAGTCGAAGTTTTTCACGATAGCAATACTTTCCCTTACTATATATTTCATATATAGATAAGTGGAAGTAGTTTTGGTAAAATAGAGATTAAAATATTATCTTGATAGACTGGTTTTATCTTAATATTATCTTGGTTACATTATTGAACTGACAGCATCCCATTGCAGTCTCATGTTATATATGTTTATATTTTTTTAATCTGGTGGACGTTTCGGACCAGTGTGTCCATATTCATCACCAACACTCTCTTTTGAATAGGGGAGAGCGGGGTTGGTTGGCATAGGGGGCAGATTGGCCATCGGCTTATAGTTTCTGTCACACCTGTTATGAAGGCTCCACCATTGTACCATGTCACCCGCTCGACCTCGGGGATCTTGTCCTGAGTTTTCAATCCGATGCTAACAGTGTAGAGAAGAGTGTGCTTCGTTGATTGATTTAACAACTTGTAAGTAAATTTGGTTTAAAGGCATGGTAAAACATTTGACTCCGATTCTGTTCTCATAGCCCCAAACTCCCTTGAAAAACCTAACCTTTCGATAAACCAATTTCTTGTTTGATTGTTCTTCCCTGTCCTGGCAGCCATCTTATGATCTTCATATGATCTCTCCTGTGGGGTTAGTTGGCTCTCTTCAACTGGGGTTCGTTGGCGCAGTAGCAATTTTCAAAAGCAAGGTAAACATAAACAAAGGTGAAACTGCCATTTGCCTTTAGTTCCAGCAAGGAGGATGAGAGCAATTTTTCTTATGCAAAAAGTGACGACAGTCTAAACTTCTATCTTCTTCTATTGTCATTCTATTTTCCCTTAAAAGCTGTTAAAAACCGATTCAAAATTGTTATACCATTATAGTGCAGCATTTAATAATGATAATAATATGTGTCAGGCAGTACTTGACTGAGATGGTTAAACAACCCCACCTTCTAGGCCAACCTGCCCCACCTCGGGGGGGGGGTCAATTGGCATACTCTGGATTGAGGAATTCTTCAATTTTCTATGATCTTAGTATTAAATATTATGTGTTGAAAGAAATACTTGAAGTACTCTATTACTTGGAGTTTATATTAATACTATTGGGATTATATTAACAGGAACGACTCGACAATCAAAAAAGTGAAAACTGTTGCCAACAAACCCCGCTCCCCCCATAAAGAATCTGTCTGAGTTGTTGTTTTATGTTACTCTGGTCACAGATTAAAAAAATATAAACATATATAACATGCGACTGCAATGGGATTCTGTCAGTTCAATAATGTAGAGATTAAAATCACAAAACTGAATATTTTTCAATTTTAAAGCATGGCAAATGTAAAGGAGATCATAAATATTTTAAATATCGAAGGGAGACGTCCATAACGACAATTAGTTAGGCGGCAAAAAAAGACGAAAATTTCCTTAGCTATCTACTCTCACATTCCTTTTATTTTAATTTTTCTTCTTTAAATAGCCAATTTCAACTGGTTTTCTTCCATAGCACTAGAAAAATAATTAGTACATGTAAATAAGTTTGGACAGGTAAATTACAAAATGATAGCAATCTTTATGATAAGCGACGCAGCAAGGCCGGTCTCGCCAGTCGGTTATTGTTAAAGCACGCCAATAATTACACGCTTCAATTTTCATGCCCATTAGTGGAGGAAAATGCTTTCCCTCAGCAATTTGCTAAACAATTGATCATTATGTACTTCATGTAAATATCATTATGTAATATTCGTTAGTCGAGTTAAAAACTGTTATTTCTTGACTGAATAATTCTAGAAAATAGAAAATGAATATTTTTTTCAAAAACACCGTCCCCGAGAATATAAAATTGGACCCCCTTGTGAAAGAATTCCGAAATTCAGACTATTTTCTAGTGCGCCCCCTCCCCATCCACTAAAATACAAATTAAATAATTTTTTTTATAATATCGTCCCCGAAAACATAAAATTGGACCCTCGTGTGAAAGAAATCCGAAAATGTTATCATTTTCAAAGGATTTTTATGAGGGTGACAATTGAAATGGAAACGGTTACAATTGAAATAGATTGGGTGACGATTGAGTTGGAAGGGGTTACGTTTGATTTGGAAAGGGTTACGTTTGAATTGGAAAGGGTTACATTTGAATTGGAAAGGGTTACATTTGAATTGGAAAGGGTTACAGTTGACTTGGAAAAGGTTACACTTGACTTGGAAAGGGTTTCTTGTGACTTGGAAAGGGTTACAGTTGACTTGGAAAAGGTTCAAATAGACATGGAAATGCTATATCAGAATCATAAATTAAGCAAGCAAGTTTCCTATCACACCTCAAATACACGGATGAGATAAAAATATTTATGATGGATAGAATAACATAGAAGCAATAAATTCTGAAGATATTGATGACATGGGATAAAAGAATTATATTCAGTGCCTCTTAAAAATATTACCGAGAATATGTTTCAGTGCATTACATAGCAACACTATTAAGAGTTTAAATAATTTTTACTAAACGAAAATAATAATTCACAATGTCAGACATAAAGACACACATAATTAACAACGTTACAAAAAGTATCAACTTGTAACGATACAGTAACACAAAAATAACCATATGATTCCATCTTCGGAGCCTATCAGATCCACTTCGCCCCTCGTTAATGCGATAATATTTTAGCATTAAACTAAAACAAAAAAACATATGGTTCGGATTTGTTCTAGACTTTTGTCGGAACGAACTAGCAGTTGAAACAAACTGTCATTGTACATGTTAGTGACTAACATGTTCGAGTACCATCAACGCTGGCCTCGAAGGATCTGGATTTTTCTCATTACGACTATATATAAGGACCGTTGGACTGGAGAGTTAGTCTTGTTCTGAAGCTCAAGTCATATGGTTATTTCTGTGTTACAAAGTGATACTTTTTGTGACCTATTAAAATTTTTGTATTTTCATAATTTGTGTGTCATTCAAAATCGTTTTTTTTCTTTGAAAATAAATTATTTAACCCGGATTTTTATATAAATTTTAGCCAATGCAGCACTTGATATCAAAGTCAAAGCGGAAGTCGTGGGTGCCTCGATCTGTCCTCAGCCTTCTAGATAGCTGATCGCCCTTCCTGGTGGAAGTGAGCATGCACAGCCCACCACCGCCGCCATTAGTGAAATAGAATGAGAAAGCATAAAAAGAAATAAAAGGAACAAACATGTTAGTGTTAATCCGTGCGTGTATCACGCGCAGTGTTGTTCTATCCTCTACTTTCTCCAATCTTCTTTGTCTCAGTAAATTTTCTAAGCTTTGTTTGTTTTATCGTCACTTTATGCTACTTTAGCCACTAAGGCTAATCGGACGATGCATACGACAGTGGGAGTCCTAAATTTTGCATATCCAAGTATAAAAACTTAAAGTTGTAAAAAAGTTTAAGCCGCTCCATAAGTAACTATTAAACTGACTACAGATTAATCTGAACACTTAGATTGTGCAGCCTGTTGGGATAGTGAAAATGAAATCAGTTAAATTTAAATTTATCGCTTATTTATTGAAAGCGAAAATAGCAGCCTACAATACGGAAGTTCGCAGATTCGCAGATTATTGTGGTGGCAATAAAAGTTTTTAAATGGAGTAAGTAATCCTTGGCTATACCACCCTTCGGATAGGATGTAAAATGCAGGTCCCGAGCCTGTACGATGTCAGGTACTAATTAAAGATCCCTATTCTAATTATTCCTGGATAGGCAAAACTTAAGACTCCCGCTGTAGCATCGTCCGATTAGCCTTAGGAGCATAAATGGACGTTAAACAAACAGACAAAGAAACATATATAATGAAATTTTGTTTAAGGTTTAAAGAAAAACCCTGAAGATGAAATCAATTTCTGAACTTTGCTTGGGAATTTAATGTTATGACCTGTTTTTAAAAAAAAAAACATATAAAAAAGGTACCAGTCGCTAAAGATCCCAATCCTAATTATACCTGGATAGGCAAAATTTAGGCCTCCCGCTGTAGCATCGTCCGATTAGCCTTAGTAGCATAAAACGACGTTAAACAAAAAAAAAATAAGCATAAATCTTTTGGTAACCAGTTAAATAATACGCACACTCTGCAATGAGTCTAATGTTATTTCTGAATATTTTTTCCGATATGATTAACATCAATACTTCACAAATTAACGAAATTTATCACTTTATTATTTCAATAGCCCGGGGAAACGCATATTTTATGGGGAAGTAAAAGAAATTGTCCTCAGTCTCCGAATCTGACTTCTACTACAGGTCTTCATAGATGAATGATCACAACAAATTAGGGACTGGCCACACATGTCCACACCGGATCCGTACCGCAGCATCAATATAGGTTATGTTCAGAATATTTTTCAGTGGCCTGTGTCTGACATGTGTGGCCTGACCTTTAGGCATAACTAAAGGTAATATTTAACTTAAATGAAAAATATTCTGAACATAACCTATATTAATGCTGCGGTGCGGATCCGGTGCGGGCATGTGTGGCCAGACCCTTAGAGATATAATATTCGATGCGCGTATGCATTAACGCCATTTTATTGTAACGAAACAAAACACAAAATGTATGGTTTAGAATAATTCCAAAATTGTTGTTTGGACGAGCGACAATTGGAACTAACTGTCATAGTAGATGTTTGTTACTACGATGTTCGAGTAACATCTACTCTGGTCTAGAACCTTCGAAGCTGTTCTTATTTCGACTAAATATAAAGAGCGATGGACTGGAGAGCTAGTCTTGTTCTGAAGCGGAAGGCATATGGTTTTTTCTTTCTTATGAAGCGATAATTTTTGAAATCCTGTCCAATTATTTGTGTTCTCATTGTTTGTTTATATTATTATAAATAAATGATAGAATTATAATAAATTATTATAATTATAATTATGTAATTATAATAAATTATTATTATTATTATGTTTAATAAAAATTGTTTAACCCATATACTCGTAAGTGTTAAAGTATTAACACAATTTATAAGTAGAAATATATGAGTACTCTCAGGTATATAAGTTATCAACTTTTGGTTCGCGTTCATACACAAATTTAACCAAAAATGATATTATGAAATTATTATCACCATTCAGCCAACACATAATTTTTCTTTATCTTATCCGAATCCGGCTTTATAAAAGTTGATGTCTCTTTTATTTTATTATTCTTTATACTCTTTTATTTTATTATATTTTTCCTCGAATACATGCACAATACCATAACAACTACATCACAATATTCTATTCGTTATGAAAATTATTCAAGTCTTCTAAAGGGTTTGCTGTTGAATTTATTAATAGTTCAATTTAAGAAATGTAATAGACGTTTTAGCTAAATACCCAATTTCAGGTTCGGACGGCTTATAGTTTTTGAGCAAGTCAGTTCACACGAACACATACCCAGACCATATCGTGGGACTTGGTTATTTGGACTCAGGGGACCCCTAAACGTGTCTTTCCGTTAAAAATGGAAGTCAAAATTGTTCATATCTGCAATACTTTTCCTTACTGTATATTTCATACTAGCATTCCCGGTTGCAGCTTTGCCCGCGAGCCTTTAAAATCAATTTTGTAATAATTATCTTGGTATTGATTTAATATAATATGTTAACTGATGTTAAGGAGATTTAGTTGAATCTGAGCAACATTCCGGTAGGTGGAATGTTGGAGGGGGAAGCTGCCGGCTCAGTAGAAGAGAGGGATTCGCGCAATAGAGTTCACTAAAACCGCCGAAACAAAAAATTGCTTACTCGTCGTGAACGCTTCATTTTTCGGCTTTAAAACTTGGTTTCGCCCCCCTCCCCGCGGGGGCATTCGGGTTAAACTCGTCGTATCAAGATCTTTAAAATGAGTCCAAATTAGACATTTTTTCTCGAAGTGCAAAAATAGGTGTCCGTTAGAGTTAAACAACAATTTCGCCATTTATCGCTTAGGGGTTACATTCTTGAAATTCCTTTCTTAGCGGTTACCTAAATTCTAAATTCCGAACTTCAAGTTTCTATCATTAGTAGTTTTTGCTCTGGATTGATTCAATCGGTCAGGACAAAGCCTCTTATATATATGGAGAAGAGATCGAAATAAACACGCACCATCCCCAATCATGGGAATCACAGTGTGCATGATTTGATTACCACTAATATTTAAATAATCAGTAGCCATATTTTATGTGAATGTCTATTTTAATACTATTGTAACGTTAAATCGATATACAAATAAAAAACATATGGTTTATAATCTCAAAAATAGATTTCCATTAGATATAACGACAAATTCGCCATTTAAGCCCCTTAGGGGTTACATTTTTGAAATTCCTTTCTTAGTGGTTACCTAAATCGCGTTTAAAATCTAAATTCCGAACTTCAAGTTTCTATCATTAGTAATTTTGCTCTGCGTTGATTCTGTCAGTCAGGACAAAGCCTCTGATATATACGGAGATATATGTAAGTGAAAGTAAAACTAAAGTACTCGAATCCCAATATTAGCGCTATATTCAAACAATACAAATTCATTGCCTCTAAAGATTGTTTTTCATATTTAAAGATAAGAAATTAATTTGAATGTGATGATTTTTGTAACAGAGTCAATTTCAAATGAAATTTATGATAAAAATGTGATCATATAATGTCAGCTTATTAATTAAAGATTATATTAAAAAATAAATAAATGTGATTCATTATTACACACCCCTCATGATATAAGTCAGGATGTAGGAAAATTAAATTAAAAATCAAGTTCAATCAAAATCACTTTTTAGCAAAATCAGATATTTATAATATTATTTTAGTATATAAATATATATATATATATATATATATAATATATATATATATATATATATATATATAATTTATTATTTATATACATACAGTCGAACCTGGTTAAGTGCGACCTGCTTAAGTGGAATACCTTGTTAAGGAGATACCAATGAGAAGCTTCCAACATTCAAACAATATGTCCTCATGAATCACGACATTATAACAGCAGGAGAGCTGAATAATGAAGAAATCCTTGAAAAATCTAAAACGCCAGACAGAAATGAAAATTCAGAAGAACCAGGGATGATACCATTCACTAAAAGTGATACACTAAACATTATTGAGAAATTGCAAACTTTTTTTAAATGAATAAAGGGGCTGAAGATGAAATCTTTGGGGGTAACCTGTGGTGTTGTGGTTAGCATGGCAACCTACAATATTAAAGATCGCGGGTTCGATTCCAGCGGTGTCCTTAGGATTTTTTAATGGAAGAAAAAAATCCTTAGCTATGCCGTCCCTCGGATAGGACGTAAAATAGAGGTTCCGAGCCTGTACGATGTCAGGTACTCGTTAAAGAGCTCTATCCTAATTGTAACTGGATAGGCGAAATTTAGGACTCCCACTGTAGCATCGTCCGATTAGCCTTAGGAGCATAAAAATGGACGTTAAACAAACAAACAAGATGAAATCTTTGGTAAATTATATGGCAAAGTGAAGTGCAGAAAAAAAAAATATATTACTTTCATCAATAAATTTGAGGATAATTATATTGTAATCTGCATCATTTTATTTTCACATAACAAAAAATATATAATAATTGTATCAATATTTTATGTATTTATGGTTATTAAGTGTGTATTGTGATATTTTTTATAGAAATTAAAAGTTGTATGAAAACCTCTTTTAGTAGTAGGTACATGGCCCATTAATAAGATACCTGCATTCTGGATAAGTGAAACCTTCATTAAGTAGAATACCTCTGTAAGTGGAATTGAAATTCAGTCACCTAGAGATTCCAGTTATCCAAGTTTGGCTGTATATAATATTTATAATAGATTTTGACGTTTTCCCGTCTAACACGCTAGACTTAATAATAGAACAGAAACAATAGAAATAATAAATTTAAAAAAATGCTTTTTTTTTTGGCAAGTAAAATTTTAATGTTTAATTGTTCTACATATAGCTTTTGTAATGCGTAGTAATAACTAAATTAATTTTGATATTTCGTATTGTTTTCCCCTCTTAAGGAAAATTCCGATTATTCGTATTTTACTCTCGGTCCTTTGACAACACGATACATCGGGATTCTACTATATACAATATTCTTATCTTCTTGAAGACCAATAACCTCTAAGATTAATGACATTTCCTGCTAAAGTAAGATGTATAGCTCTTATCTTCCTAATCAGGATGTCACATGTCTTATTCAATGTCATCTAAGAATCCTTATCTCAAGTGATCATTTCCAGTAAAAAGGATAATAATAATAATAAATCACCTGCTATGGTTAGATGATACACTGAATCGTCATATATATATAAATATCGTGTCCTGATGTTAGGTAAAATCAGAAACTACTCAACCTATTTTTCCCAACATCCACATCACCAAATGATCAACGTCGCAAAAAACCTCATCCACCGTAGCCTGACCTTGTCCGATCCACAATTTCATTGTCATAACAAAATCCGCCTGAAAAATATCTTACAATCTAACGATTTTCCTGAGCACTTAATAAAAACACTTATCAATAACAATGCTAAAACTCAAAATCTCTCTAACAACTCTTCACAACCTCCGATTTCTACTTTCCAATACAGATCTATCCCATATATCCCCATTCTCTCGAACAAAATTAAAAAATCCTTCTCATCGAGTTTCCCACACATGCGCCTAGTATTAAAAAATAACAATACATTAAAAAATCTTTATACAAAACTCAAAGACCCTGTACCTCTCCAAGACAAGTGTAATGTAGTTTATCGTATCCAGTGCTCCACGCTTAATTGCAACAGTTGCTATATAGGTGAAACCAAAAATTATTTAAAAAAACGTATTTATCAACATAAATACAGTATTTCCACGCGTAATTCGTCTACATCTAAATTAGCAGAACATGCCATTGCCCATAACCATTCCTTCGACTTTGAGAACCCCTGCATATTAGCTACTGTATCTAACCACGACAAACGTCTCCTCTCAGAATCCATTTTCATCCATCTAGAAAAAAATAACCCGGTAAATCACAAAACAGATAAAGAGATAATTTCACCCACCTATTCTAACATCTTCCGCATCCTCAAATCCTAGTTTTGATTTCATAGGTACCTCCAATTATCTCTGTACCTCCAATTACCTGTTGGATGTCCCCGCCATAAACCTTTGAAGTCGGCAAACTAACCCCCTACCACTACCTCTCACCTTATTTTTACCTTTAGTCTTAGTATCCACCTGGCCTCAGTAGGTAAATATTAGATTCTATTTTATCTTGTTAACCAGCCTCTTATTTTAATATTTATGTATACACCATCTTTTATATTATTATCAGTTCTGTAATGTATCCATTTATTGTCACCCTCTAGCATAGATACTCATATATTTGTTTTCTTTTAGCCCTGATGAAGATCCACAAGTTGGATCGAAACGTTGGCTTACCATAATAAATATCATTGTAACTGAAAATCCTGACCATCATTTAACCTATCGTAAAAGATAGGATAGTTTTTATATCGATTATTGCCCTCAATACTACTTTTATTGCAAATTAAATGCTTATTCTATTACAATTGAGTGTGATTATTTGTGAGTTCTACAAATTTCAAACAGTGTTAGTTGATTTATTGACACTTTTAATTTCCTTTCGATATTTAGGGTGGATAAGCATCCAGTAGCCAAATCTATTTTTTCTGGCTTGGGCTGGGAAAATCCGTTTTTTTCACCTGGGCAATTACGTGTTGCCTTTTTAGGCATGGGGAAAACATCGAATATGTTAGTTTAAGCGAAAGACATTTTTATAACATGTTTTAATGTTATAAAAGTTTTATAACATATTTATAACATGTTGAGGTAGGTAAAACCTACCTCATTTCTTATCATCATATGTTATATTCGGAATTTAATAAAAAAAAAATCTGGTGCGTGCGCGCAACACACAACTTTCACTTACCAACTTACTTAGATTAGAAATTGACGTGTTTTGCTAATTATCATTTCCCAAGGTCACACATTTTTCTACATTCATATCTTATTTTCGTTAATCGTTAAAGCCGTTTTTGAGAAAATAAAAAAAACCGTGAAAATGATACAAAATTTAGTAAGTAAAGTCCCCCCTCCCGTAGATCAATTTTGATGAAATTTTTACAGTCATATCTCGGGCATATAAATACATCAAATACCAAGTTTGATCAAAATCGTTAAAACCGTTTTTGAGTAAATAAAAAAAACATGTGAAAATGGTACAAAATTTATTAAGTAAAGTCCCCCCTCACGTAGATCAATTTTGATGAAATTTTTACAGTCACATCTCGGGCATATAAATACATCAAATACCAAGTTTGATCAAAATCGTTAAAACCGTTTTTGAGTAAATAAAAAAACACGCGAAAATGATACAAAATTTAATAAGTAAAGTCCCCCCTCCGGCTAATCAATTTTCATGAAATTTTTACAGTCATATTTCGGGCATATAAATCGATCAAATACTCAATTTAATCAAAATCGTTAGACCCGTTTTTGAGAAAATCGAAAAAAACGTAAAAAGTTATTAAATAAAGTACCCCCTCCCTTTGAGCAATTTTGATGAAATTTTTGCTGTCACATCGCGGGCATATACCTACACTAAATACCCAATTTCAGGTTCCCACAGTTTATAGTTTTTGAGCTAGTCTGTTCACACACACACACACACACACACACACACACACACACACACACACACACACACACACACACACACACACACACACACACACACACACACACACACACACACACACACACACACACACACACACACACACACACACACACACACACACACACACACACACACACACACACACACACACACACACACACACACACACACACACACACACACACACACACACACACACACACACACACACACACACACACACACACACACACACACACACACACACACACACACACACACACACACACACACACACACACACACACACACACACACACACACACATTCACACACACACACACACACACACACACACACACACACACACACACACACAGACACACACACACACATTCACACACACACACACACACACACACAGACACACACACACACACACACACACACACAGACCATTTCGCAGGACTTGGTTATTTCGACTCAGGGGGTCCCAAAACGCGTATTTCAGTTGAAAACCGGAAGTCGAAATTTTTCACGATCGCAATACTTCTACTTACTATATATTTCATATATAGGTAAGTGAAAGTAAAAAAATGTTCCGCTTTATGCCACGATGGCTAATCGGGACGGATTATCTACGCGTAACAAACCTCTTCTAAACCATGGCAATCCGCTGAGTCTGTTCAGTGAGGTTCTCGTAACTCTATCCCACTAAGGCTAATCGGAGGATGCTACAGTGGGAGTCCTAAATTTTGCCTATCCTGGTATAATTAGGATAGGGATCTTTTACCAGTACCTGACATCCTACAGGCTCGGGAATTCCAATTTACGTCCAATCCGAGGGGCGGCATAGCCAAGGATTTTTTCCTCCCTTTAATACCTTTGCTGTGGTTGCTTTGCTAACCAATACACCACAGGCGACACCCTTGTAAACATACCTTAATGCTCTTATCAAATAAATTTACCTTTTTTTTTCTTATAGGATTGGGATAGTAGAAGTTCCATTCCTTGGCGAATTAAAGGAAGGCATACCAGAGAAACCTCTTGCTTAGTCATCCGTTGAGGATATCTTCATCTGCGAGTAGTGGAACGTGAAGTCTGGTTGGCGGAATCAGCAGACCTGAAATTTACGGAACAATGGTCTCAAGATAGAGAAGAAAAATGCGATACGGAAAGAGTTTGATTTACCTCATTCAGGATATATTTACAATTGGATTTTTTACTACTTCAAACTTACCACACTGAAGTCACTGCTTTCTGGCATTCAGGTACAATCAAATCTTAGCTATCACTACTAACTCAAAAATCTGGTGCATTGCAATGCGCCCAACTTTCCCTTACCAACTTACTTTGATTGGAAATAGACGTTTTTTGTTAAATGCCATTAATGAAGGTCACACATTTTTCTACATTCATTTACTTATTTTTGTTTTCATTTTCTCTTTAAAATACGTTAATATTTTTTAATATTAAATAAAAGATTTATTTATGATGATTCGGCAATGCAAGCATAATAGTCCAAGTCGTCTGATGTTATAATTCTCTATGCAGTTGTTGAAAACTTCACATAATTATCATGAAATAAATAATCTCCATTAAATGAACAGAGCATATTTAATTAAATTATAAAGCATTTGTCTGTCATTAAAGATTTAATGCGCATGTGTGGACTCTGTTTTACAAGTTGACGGAATATTTTTCTTTTTTTCTCCTATATATGTCTACTTGATTTCATTCATGTTTAGAGATTTCTTATTTTTAGGCGAAACGAGAGACAGATAATTTTTCCATAAAAACAAAAACAAAGGTACTTTATAGGAAAACATAAAAGCCCCCTTCCCCATTTAAGCCTCCTGAGAACATTTTAATAATCATAAAGCTTACCTGTTGAATTGAATGAATATTAAAGAATACTTGATTCTCACTAAACAGACTTTAATCAAAATCGAAATAACTTTAACGATCGAAACAACAACAGCTTTACATTTTGCAGAAAATCGAAAAAAAAAACAACATAAAAATGGGCAAATAGTTATGAACTATAGTGCCCCCTCCATTTGACCAATTTTGATGAAATGTTTGTTGTCATATCGCGGGCCTGTACATAGATCAAAAACCCAGTTTTAACGAAAATCGAAAAAAACGCAAAAAGTTAGGAAATAAAGTACCCACTCCGTTTGATCAATCTTGATGAGATGTTTTTGTCACATCCCGGGCGTATACATACACCAAATACCCAATTTCAGGTTCGTACGGTTTATATTTTTTGAGCTAGTCTGTTCACACACACACACACACACAGACCATTTCGCGGGACTTGGTAATTTGGACATGTATTAGGGGACCCTAAAACATGTATTTCCGTTGAGAACCGGAAGTCAAAATTTTTCACGATCGCAAAACTTTCCCTTACTATATATTTCATGTATAGGTAAGTGAAAGTAAAAATAATTAATGATTAAATAAAAAAATATAAAGAAGATACATACATAGAAATATAAGAATTTACATAAAAGTCTTTACGGATATATGCATTACAAATACTCCATGAAGAAATTCTTGTCGTGGCCTTGGTGGTCCTTACAGCCTCCTGCATCGATCCACTTATAAAAATCCAGAGGCAATTATTCATGCTTTGCAGGCACGTTACCTGTTGTGGGCGTAACTTATCAGCTGTCCTACCTTGCGATAAAGTCAAGGCCTCCTCAATTATCCAATTGATACAGATAAGTTTTTATTTAATTTTTAAACCGATCTCGAAGGCATTGGAAGGACCAGTTTAATCTCTTCTGCGCAAAAACTGACCTCATTTGTTCATCCAATTTCCTTCCGTTATGGACTTCGAACTATCGCCAAGAGTTTATAGCTTGACAACATAAGAAGTTTACCTGAGGGCGGAGCTTCAATAAGCCACGCCTACTTCTGCTTTGGCGCTAAATTTGAACTGTGTCAGGTTATGTTATCAATTATGACAAACGAATTGAGAGGACATTGAAATCAATACAAGGATACTATATTTAATCAAATAATTATCAATTGCAATATAAAAAGAAACCATAATAAGATGATATCAAATGAATGCAGTTTTAAATTTAAATGAATAATAAAAAAATATTTTCTACTAATACTTATTTAATTTTCATAAACTCATAAAAAATTTAAATAACTTTTCTACAAATAGTCGTTAATAGAATTATTCTCATAATCACAAACTTATTATAATAGAGAATAGAATTATCAATAAAATATAATACAAAAGTACAATTTAATAACGTTTCTATAATAATGATTTTTTTCTTATCCCTCCTTGCTAAATAATATGGGGTGTTGTGGTTAGCATAGCAGCCAACAATTGTACAACAAAAGGTATTTGCACAATTGGGCAATACTAAAGGTCGCGCTTTCGCGTCCTGAGGTGGCCCTAGGATTTTTAATGGGAGTGTTCGGTATTTTATTTCATCACAGATAATTCTTTATTTATTTTTGTTTTTTAAATTTACATTTCAATTTGAATTTGCCACCTTAACTGTCACAGAGATAGCAATCGCTGGGCCAACAATTGGATTATCAGTGATATCATGATGGTATTTGGAAGGGTTTAGAATTCCGGGGTCAGTCATTTTTTTTTTTGGGCACTTGCTTTCTGGATGTTGAATAGTAAGCATCGTCGTGTGTGTTCCTCAATTAGAGTCCGCTGCCGATGGTTTGGTTGGTACGTCTTGGGTGTCAATTTGTTACAATTTCCTGCCTCCTGGGTATGAAATTTATAATTGTTTTGAAGTTTTCTTTTCAACAATCATTGTTTGCCGCTGGCCGCAAAATTCAAGAAGGACGAGCAACAGGTGAAAATTTCCTTCATGTTAAAACATCCCTTCAATGTCTTTTACCCGATTATCCGCATTTCACCCTTGCCCGAAATTCCGAATCAGCGTACAGCGAAAGCTTGGTAAGTTGCTTCAAAGACTTATTTCATTTTTTTTATTTTACAGTTCATTTAATTGAATTAATTGCTTTTCCGAGCTCACCAGAGCAAAATAAGTTTTTTATCCCGTTTTTTACGTTGGCGATGTTAATCAGATTAATTGTATTTTTTCCCCTTTTTTTATTTTTTTCGCTAAAATTATCGTACAGGGAGTAAAAAATCCTTGGCTAAGCCGATATGATGATGATATGATTAACTCATAACTTTTTCCCATGTTTACGTTTTTTTTCGGTTTTCTCAAAAATAGCTTTAATGAATATGATTCAACTCATGTTATTGAGAATCAAAATTCCTTTAATATCAGGTAAGCTTTATCATAATTAAAATGTTCTGAGGGGGCTTAAATAGGGAAGGGGCCTTTTTTCCCCTAAAAATTACCTTTGGATTTGTTTACATGGAGAAATGATCAGTATCTCGTTTAGCGTTAAAAAAATAAATGGCTACATATGAAATATGAAAAAATCAAATAGTCGTTTACGTATAGAGAAAAAACTTTATTAAATTAATTTAAAAAAATATGAATTATAAAATGAGACTACTTGAAGTATTATGCTTGAATTGGCAAATTATCAGAAGTAAAAACTTTTATTTAATAATAAAAAATTATTGTACTTTAGAGAACAAATATAAGTAAATTAATGTGGAAAAATATGTGACTTCGAGAAATGGCATTTAACAAAACACGTCAATTTCTAATGAAAGTAAGTTGGTAAGTGAAAGTTGTGTGTTGCGCGTATTGCACCAGATTTTTTAGCTAGTCTGTTCACACACATACACACACAAAGACCATTTCGCGTGATTTGATTATTTGGGCTCAGAGGACACCAACACGTGTATTTCCGTTGAAAACCGGAAGTCGAAACTTTTCACGATCGCTATACTTTCCCTTACTATACATTTCATATATGGGTAAGTGAAATTAAAAATAAACTATATTAATGTATCCTAAACTTAATGACAGAATAGTTTAAAGTTCCTGGCTGCGGTAGTATAAGCCCTCTAAGCCAACTGCAAGACCAAGGTCAGTTGCATAGGTCCGCCTCAACGATACCATTGGCATTTAACCTTCCAGCGATTTCAGATAAAATTCACTTTCATTATTCCGGTTCCTTATTTTTTTTTATTTATTTCTTATTCAACAGTGAAAGGGAAGTCGTTGAAAAAAAAAAAAAAAAAAAAACTCAATTTCAAGATAAATTGCATACAGTTTCCTATACATAAATCATTGTACTATGTAAAGTTCATCAAATGTAACACTCCTTCATCGACACTAATAAAATTGTATCGTGCACCTAAATTATTAAATGATAAACCTGAAAAATATTATTAGTTGACAGAAAAACATTCAAGATTAACGTAAACGTGAATTGAAAGTTTTCTATATTATTTCACATCCAAAAGAAATAGCTGAGTGAAAAAATTAACTCAAACAATTAAAATTTTTGTTTGTTTAACGTCACTTTATGCCACTAAGGCTAATCGGACGATGGATGACACAGTTACACACAGCGAGTACCTGACATCGTACAATCTCGGGACCTCTATTTTACGTCCTATCTGAGGGACGGCATAGCTAAGGATCTTTTAGGGCCACCACGGGGGGCGAACCCGCGACCTTTAGTGTTGTAGGTTGCCATGCTAACCACTACACCACAGGTGACCCCAAACAATTAATGTTTTTTTCCCTTTGATGTACCTGAAATCACAATTTTTGAAAGCGAAAATTAGTCAAATATCTTATATATCATGAATGTAGAATTTCAGACAACATGGAAAATGAAATTTCTAATTATATAGATAAATTACTTTTATTCTACCCTTCTATAAATCTTTTTTTACATCCACAGTTTTATTAATATATAGGTATTGTGATCCCATGAAATAAATTTAAAAAAAAAAATATTTATGATTTATTAACAATAAAAGGAAACTAATGGTTGGTAAAGTCGGATACCCATTGGCAATCCTATGTTTAATAAATAATGCGTAAGGACACATTATCCACCATTAATTCTTGTTTTTTTAATACAAGCTTTAAAGATATATAAAAAGGTAGCGGGTTCGCGTCATGCGGTGGCCCTAAGATTTTTAAAAGGGAGTAAAAAAACCTTAGCTATGCCGTCCCTCGGATAGGGCGTAAAATGGAGGTCCCCTACGATGTCAGGTACTCTTTAAAGATCTCTATCCTAATTATACCTGGATTGGCAAAATTTAGGACTCCCACTGTAGCATCGTCCGATTAGCCTTACTGTCATGAATCACATTAAAAAAAAAAAAACGAAGATATTTAAAAAAAAAAAATAAAAAAAAAAAAAAATAATAGTGATGACACAATGCTGAAAAGATTGTGAGCTCTTACCGTGCGCTGAGCTACTGATAGCTAACACTCAGCAGAAGTCATCATCATGTTTTTTTTTTGCAAGGACTCAGGATATTCTTGAATATTTACGCAAGCTCTTGGAAAGTATCTGTTATCCTAATACATCGCTTTGAAAGATAATAGAACAAAAAAGGTAAATGAACAAGTTTGATTCTATAGCTCCTGGCGGAAGATGACCTCCTTATAAAAATGCACAAGTGATGAAAAATATTTTAAATTCCCTTGGTTACTGAATCGTTCTCGTAAAGCTCCTCAGTCTATATGTTTTCCTAATATATTTCTTCAAGACGTAGAACCGGAGTTTTATTTTATATTCTACAAACTCCGATTTTCCAATAAATAATTTTTATGTTACAATTTTGATTATAATCGTCTTGTTTAATGAGAATCAAATATTCTTAAATATGAATCTGGTGAGTTTTATCATCGTAAAATGTTTTGATTGAACTTAAGTGGCGAAGAATAATTATTATTATTTATAATTATTATTATAACATAATAAAGTTCCTTTGTTTTCGTTCATATGGAGAAATCAACTGTCTCCCTTTTAGTCTGGTAATGAAAAAATCTGTTGCGATGCGCGCAACACACAACTTTCACTTCATAACTTACTTTGATTAGAAATTGACGTGTTTGGTTAAATGCAATAAAAGTCTCACATTTTTCCACATTCATTTTCTTATTTTTGTTTGTATTTGCTCTTTAAGTCACTAATTTTTTTTTATTATTAAATAAAAGTTTTTACCTGACTTTTATTAATTCGGCCTTGCAAGCATAAAACTCCAAGTTGTCTGATTTTATAATTCTCTATTTGTTTGTTAAAAACTTCACTTAATTACCATGAAACAAATAATTTCCATTAACTAAACAGAACATCTTTAATTATAAACAATCGTCTGTCATTAAAGGCGTACTGCGCATGCGTGGGCTCAAGGTGTTTTATGAGTTGAAGGAATATTTTTCTTTTTTTCTCCAGTATACGTATATTTGATTTTTTTTTTTATTATTTCATATATGGCCATTTCTTATTTAAAGGCTAAACGCGAGACCGATCATTTTTCCATATAAACAAAACCAAAGTTAATTTATAGGAAAAAAGGCCCCTTCCTTATTTAAACCCCTCAGAACATTTTAATAATGATAAAGCTTACCTGATTAAAGGAAATTCGATTCTCAATAACATGACGAGTTGAATCAAAATTATTAAAGCTATTTTTGAGAAAATCCAAAAAAAAAACGTAAACATGTGAAAAAAGTTATGAAAAACATGCCCCCCCCCCCCCCTGGTTTGATCAATTTCGATGAAATTTTTACTGTCATATCGCAGGCATGTGCAATAGTTACTATGAATCAAATAATTTTCATTGAATGAACAGAACATTTTTAATCATAAAGCATTGGTCTGTTATTAAATGCTTATTGCGCATGCGTGAGCTCAACGTGTTTTATGAGTTGTCGGAATATTTTTCTTTTTTCTCCTTATATGTTTTCTAGATTTTTTTCATATTTATCCATCTTATTTTTAGGCATTTCGAGAGACAGTTAATTTCTCCATATAAACAAATACAGAAGTACTTTATAGGAAAACAAAAAAGTCTCCTTCCCTACTTAATCCTCCTCAGTACATTTAAGTAATGATAAAACTTAACTGATATTAAACAATACTTGGTATTTATTAAACGTGAAAATCGTTAAAGCCGTTTATGAAAAAATCGTAAAAAAAAAGAACACGTAAAAATGAGACAAAATTAATGAAATAAAGTTCCCCCCTTGTTTAATTAATTTTGGTGAAATTTCATATTTCATATATAGTTAAGTGAAAGTAAAAAATAACTCTTAACAAAAGACTTAGACTTTTCTATCCACTAATTTCTAAATATTCTTAAGTAAAATTGAAACAGAAACTAAATACATATAGTTAATAGTACATACATATAGTAGTAAATAGATATAGTACATATAGTTAATTGAAGCCATACGGATATGGACCCTCGCAGATATTTGGCATCGCAAATAAAAATTAAAAATAAATTTATAACAAAAAAAATATATTAAGTAGTTCTATAACTGCTATCAATGGAACAGCATTATTTTTTGGTGGAATCTAAGTTACTTTTTTTAACTGCTCCTTTCTCAAGAACGTTCCGATCGAGCTGCTTGCCAATCCTCTTGTGTAACGTTATCCGGCTTTCACTGTCATTCGAGGGAGAATGGAACTGACAGCCTTGTCTGGTCTTAGCTAGCAACAGATTTTTTTATTATTTTTAAACATAAAGAGTTCAATCAAAACAGTTAAAGCTGTTTTTAAGATCGAAATCAAAAAAAGAAAAATCTGGAGCGATGCGCGTGACACACAACTTTCACTTACGAACTTACTTAGATTAGAAATCGACGTGATTTGATTCGGAGGAACACCATTCCTCAACTTTACACATTTTTCTAAATTTTTATGCTTATATAGCTCTTATAAGTTATAACTCTTTAAGTTATAGAGTATGTGTATTGCAAAACTTGAAAGTTGTCAGTACTTTTCGATTCATTATTGCTTATTTATTTTTTTAAGGGACCTAATTTCATCAGCAGTCGAGTTTTTTTTTTTTACTGCTTGCTTGTTTATTACTGCGAATTGCTTTTTGTAAGTATATCGTGAAGGTAAAACGATAGAAGGCGTATTTACATCTTGTAGTACCCCCTCCGTTTGATCAATTTTGATGAAATTTTGCCTGTCACATCGCGGGCATATACATACATCACATACCGAGCTCAATCGAATTCGTTACAGCCGTTCTTGAGTAAATAAAAAAAAAAAAAACAGGTGAAAATGAGGCGACATTTATCAAATAAACTTCCCCTCTGTTTGATCAATTTTGATGAAATTTTTGCAGTCACATCGCGAGCATATACATACACCAAATACCCAATTTCAGGTTCGTACGGTTTATTGTTTTTGAGCAAACTTGGACTTAGTAACATGTATTTCCCTTGAAAACCGGAAGTTGAAATGTTTTACGATCGCAGTACTTTCCCTTGCAGTATAATTCCTATATAGGTATGTGAAAATAAAATGTAATATTTGTAGTATGACAATCACACACTAAAGTGAGTTCATAATAAATTATAGTCTTGAAGATGGGCAAAGTGAGCCCAAAACGTTGTCGAGGTTGTATAAAGGTTTGTCATTAAAAAAAAAAGGTTGATAATCTTCAAGAATTAAATCAAATAAATTTAAACAATAGAAATATTAGAGGTGCAATCGGGAGACGGGCACTCCCTCCTTGTGATTAGAAACTTTTCTGTTTCTTAATACAACTTTAAAAAAACTTTATAAAACATATCCCCCTTTGCAGTTTTTTTATTAATTAGTAATTTCTAAATTTAGTTAATAATTAATTTCACTGGACTATAATTTTTACTTTCACTTACCTATACATGAAATATATATTAAGTGGAAGTATTGCGATCGTGAAAAATTTCGACTTCCGGTTTTCAACGGAAATACACGTTTTGGGGTCCTCTGAGTCCAAATGACCAAGTCCCGCGAAATGGTCTGTGTGTGTGTGTGTGTGTGTGTGTGTGTGTGTGTGTGTGTGTGTGTGTGTGTGTGTTTGTGTGTGTGTGTGTGTGTGTGTGTGTGTGTGTGTGTGTGTGTGTGTGTGTGTGTGTGTGTGTGTGAGTGTGTGTGTGTGTGTGTGTGTGTGTGTGTGTGTGTGTGTGTGTGTGTGTGAGTGTGTGTGTGTTTGTGTGTGTGTGTGTGTGTGTGTGTGTGTGTGTGTGTGTGTGTGTGTGTGTGTGTGTGTGTGTGTGTGTGTGTGTGTGTGTGTGTGTGTGTGTGTGTGTGTGTGTGTGTGTGTGTGTGTGTGTGTGTGTGTGTGTGTGTGTGTGTGTGTACACAGGCTAGCTCAAAAACTATTAACCGTGCGAACCTGAAATTGGGCATTTAGTGTATGTATTTGCCCGCGATGTGATAGCACAAATTTCATCAAAATTGGTCAAACGGAGGGGAGACTTTACTTAATAAATTTTGTATCATGTTTATGTGTTTTTATTTACTCAAAAACGGCTTTAAAGATTTTGATCAAACTGGGTATTTTTTACGTATGTATATGCTAAAGATATGACATCCAACATTTCATCAAAATTGGTCAAACGGAGGGGGCACTTTATTTCATGATTTTTTTCCAATTTTTACCTTTTTTTCGATTATCTCAAAAACAGCTTTAATGATTTTTATCAAATTCGTCATGTTTAATGAAAATTAGGTGTTCAACAATATCAGGTAAGTTTTATCCGTATTAAAATTTTCTGAGGGGGCTCAAATGGGGAAGGGGCCTTTTTTGTTTTCCTATAAAGTACCTTTGTTTTAGTTTATATTGAGAAATTAACTGTCTCTCATCACGCCTAAAAATACGAAATGGCTAAATATCATATATGAAGAAAATCAAGTAAACATATACAGGAGAAAAAAATAAAACTATTCCGTCAACTCATTAAACACTTTGAGCTCACGCATGCGCCATACGCCTTTAATGACAAACCAATGCGTAATAATTAAAGATGTTCTGTTCATTTAATGAAAATTATTTGTTACAAGTACTTAGAGAAATATAAAATCAGACGACATGGAGTATTACGCTTGGATTGCCGAATTATCACAAGAAAAAACTTTTATTTAATAATAATTTTTTTTTTTTTTTATTTATTTAATAACAAACGTTTAACAATTATAAATTTGCGATCTGCAAATTACTTGCAATGAGCGAATTTTGCTGGCTGCTACATGAGCGTTCCTTCTGGAAATGACAAATTAGCTCAGCAAGTCTCTTGGCCACCACCTGCGTAGTCGACGTGGTGGGCTGAAAGGATTGTGCGAGCATCTTAAGGCTTCCGTAAGAGGGTTTGTATTGTAGGTCAGTCTTAGGTGAAAGCTATTGTAATTTTCTTTGGCTGTTTCCGAAATAGTTCGCATGTCTAAGTCTTTGTGTATTATATCATTGCTAACAAAAAATGGTGCATCAACTATTCTTCGCAACACTTTTGACTGAAAAGACTGTATTCTTTGGATGCTGGACGATTTTGCAGAGCCCCACAACTCTATCCCGTACGCCCATATAGGTTTTAGGAGGACTTTGTATAATGTGAGTTTATTTGTCAAAGATAATTTTGAACGTCTGGATAAAAGACCGTACCGTTTGTTCAGTTCTTTACGTTTTTGTCTAATGTGAGATTTCCAAGTCAGTCTTTTGTCCAGATAAAAACCTAAATATCTAACCTCATCAGATGGTGGTATGCAGATATTATTAAAATATATTGCTGGGCAGGGGCCACGATTAAGTGTGAAAATGACATGAACACTCTTTTTTTCATTCATTTTTATTTTCCATCTAATGGCCCAATCTGCAATATCATCCAAATGATTTTGTAGGATATTGAAGGCTTGAATAGGGTTTTTATCTGAACAAAGTATAGCTGTGTCGTCAGCGAAAGTAGCCAATAGAGTGTTAGTCTGTTGCGGTAGATCTGACATGTATATGTTGAACAGTATCGGACCAAGGACGCTGCCCTGAGGCACTCCTGCTTTTATACATTTAATGTCCGAGAGGTCAGTTCCTACTTTCACCGCAAAATGTCTGTCTGTCAAGTATGATAGTATTATTAGAAAATAGGTCGGAGGAAGTAAGATTTTAAGTTTGGAAAGCAATCCTTCATGCCAAACTTTATCGAACGCTTGACTAATGTCAAGAAAGACGCTGGGAAAATAATGTTTGGACTCTAGAGAATTGGAAATATAATCAACTAAACGATGGCATTGTTGGACAGTTGAATGATGTTTTCTAAAACCGAATTGATGATTTGGAATAAATTCAAAAGGAGTTTCAAGAGAATCAAAACGACGGAGAAGTATTTTTTCGAATAATTTAGAAAAGGAAGGAAGAAGGCTGATTGGGCGGTAGGAATTTGGAAGATCAGGGGATTTATTTGGTTTTAGTACCATGATAACTTCGGAATATTTCCAAAGGACAGGGAAGTAAGTGATTTTCAAAATAGAATTATATATGTTTGTCAGGAAAAGGATTGCTTTCCACGGTAAATTTTTAATTATAAAATTTGTAATTAAATCAAACCCTGGAGCTTTATTATTAGGCAGGCTTGCTATTAAATCCTGAGCTTCATTGGGATGAATAAATTTCGGCGGTAATGTCATTGGTAAGGGTATGTCAAGGTGATTTTGGACAAGTAATGTAGAGAGTCTGTCATTTATGTCATGAGGTTTAAAAGTTTTTTGGAGGTGATTAGCAAACAACTGTGCTTTTTGTGCATCTGACTTTGCCCAAGAACCGTCAGGATGTCTAAGTGGGTGTGAGACATCACGATGCTGAAGAATACGTTTTGTCATACTCCAGAGTGGTTTCTCGCAAGTTAAGAGACGATTGAGGAAATTGTCAAAAGATCCAGTTTTTGAACGTCTAATTTCATCATGTAGTTGTCGTGTTAGTTTGTTAAACTTATGCTTGTCTGACGGGTATCTAGATCTTTGCCATATTTTACGGGCTTTCCGTTTCTGTGCGATAAGGTTTAGGATCTCAGGCGAAAGGTAATTATGGCTCTGCTTTTCGGCTTTTTGGTTGGTTAGTTTAGAAGCCCATGCTGAGTTTTGAATAGTTTTTGTCAAGTGATTTACCGCGTCATCCAAGTCTTCTGGTGTCCGTATGTTAGTGTTGAGTGATAATGCATTTTCAATAGACAATCTAAACTTATTCCAGTCAATTTTTCCAGGAGTCAATGATGGACGAGGAGTTTTAATTAATGGTTTTGATTCTATCCTCAGGAGAAGAGGGGAATGGTCTGAAGACAGATCAGTTACATTGGTAATATCGCATTGGTGTAAATTAATTCCCTTTGTTATGAAAAAATCCAGGACGTCTGGAATTCGGTTAGCATCCGTGGGCCAATATGTGGGGGAAGAGGGGCACAATAATTTACAGTTCTGGGAAAGAATTGCATTATGTAAGGCTCTACCACGAGAATTGCTTATTCTACTGCCCCATACCTGGTTCTTAGCATTGTAATCCCCGCCACACAAGAATCTGTTGCCTAAAGAATGTAACAGTTTTTCAAACGCTTGGATTGATAAATTCTTACCAGGAGGGCAATATAAAGCAGCGATAGTGACATTAAAATTTAGAAAATTAACAATTACTGAAGTGCATTGGTAATTTTCAGAATTAACAGAAGCGCTTGAGTAGTGACTGATAGAATTTTTTACTAGAATGAGAGTTCCTCCCTTAGCTTTATTTGAAGGATGGTCTGTCTGGTAAGTACTATAAGACGGCAAGTGAAATTTTTTGTTTCTAGTTAAATGAGTCTCAGTCAATAAAGCTATGTCTATGTCATTGTCAGAAAGGAAAATTTCAAGTTCGTTTTTACGAGATATCACACCATTGGCATTCCAAAGAATAACTTTTAGTCCATTCATTTGGAAAGTGATGGAACATGCTGCACCAATATTGTGAGCAACGATATAAGGGGTGAAACAAGGTTTTTGAACTCGTTTATGAAGTTTGTCAGTTGTGTAGTAATATCTAGAATGTTTGTTGTATTGGTTTGAAGGTTAGGAACAGGTCAGTCATATGATCTAATCATGGATTTTGAGTAAGTTGGTTGTGAGGCAACGTTCTGGATCTGAGTAGAGTCTGGTTGTAATGGTGGCTCAAGATTACTTGCTAAATTTGGTGGAATTTCTGAGGACTCTTCATTTTCTTTTTTCTCCCTGTTTTCCTGTTCTTCGTAAAATTGAAGACTTCTCACGGGGGGACGCTGTCTACGTTTCTTCAATTCTTTATGCACAGAGCAACCTCTATAGTTAGCCGGGTGCGCTTCGTCACAATGAACACATTTTGGCGGCTTGTCTAAGGGCTTTTTGCAATATGACGAAAGGTGTTCACCAGCACACTTGACACACCTTGGCTTCAAATTGCAATAAGTTTTTGTGTGCCCATATGATTGGCAGCGTTTACATTGGGCGATTTCGTTACGTTTTCTAGGTTCTTCAACCTTGTTTTTTGTATAATACAAGAATTTCAATGAAAATATTACAGCACTCTTATCATTTTTCTCTAAATCAACAAAATATATAGGCAAAGGTGCTTTTGTTCTAGGGTGAAGTATATTGTGTACAGCTAGTACGCTATAACCCAATTCTTGTAATTCAGTTTTTATTAAATCACAGCCTATACTGTGATGTAAGTTCCTTATAACAACCCGAAAGGGTCGGTCCTCGGGAAGTTGGTAGGTATGGAACTCAGCCTTTCTTTCTCGGAGGTACTTGGTTATTTTCCTGTAAGAGTCGGATGAGTTGGCCATAATAACAACATTTTTAGCTCCAGATTTCAAAGTGAACCCATTAGAACCTACTACTTTTACGAGCTCATCGCAAAGTAATTTAAAGTTATTAACCGTTTTAACGTAAATTGGTGGAGGCTTCTGCGTTTCATCCTTATTATTATTATTATTTGTTGTAGATTCATTAATATTAGACTGGGGATCCACATCAGTCGGTAGAACATAGAAAGGATTTAATGATTCGAAACTAACCTGCCTCTGTAGAGCAGAAGTAGCCGCTGCTGTTGGGGACAAAGGCTTGCGGGGGGACACCTGATGCCACTCTCCTGAGATGCTAGGCCCAGCCTCTGGTCGCGGTTCTTCGCTGTTCTTAATACCCTTGGTCTTAGAAGTTGTTATCTTCTTAATTGATCCAGATGGATTCTTAACCTTCATGACCTTCGATTGCTTGACCGAGTTTAATCTTGGACCTTTTATGCCTAATTTATCCGCGATCATGATACGTTAATAGTATCACAATTTTGCGAATAATAAATCGGTGAAACACCGGAAAAACAACAATATCAATCACCACTAAATTTCACAATGCTGCACTTAGTAGCGACCATATGTCAACATGTTGACATATGGTCGCTACTAATAATAAAATAAATTAGTTTTTTTTTTTTTGAGCAAATGAAAACAAAAATAAGAAATGAATGTGGAAAAATGTATAAGTTTCAGAAGTGGCAATTAACAAAACACATTAATTTCTAATCTAAGTAAGTTGGTAAGTGAAAGTTGTGTGTCGCGCGCACGCACCAGATTTTTTAACATCGGTTTATGCTCTCGGACGATAATCGGACGATGCTGCAGTGGGAGTCCTAAATTTTGAATATCCAGATATACTTTGGATAGGGATCTTCAAAGAGGATCTGACATCGAACAAGCTTGAGACCTCTATCTTAGGTCTTATCCGAAGGAAGTCATAGCCGAGAATTTTCGCTCTCTTTAAAAAATCCTAGGGCCACCACAGCGGAATGCTAGCGCGCTACCTCTAGTATTGTAGATTGCCATGCTAACCACTACACTACCGGTGACTCCCAAATACGCCGCCACACATAACGTGTAAAAAAATAATATAGTCTATTTAATTTCTGAATACTATCTGCATTTAAAATTTGATCTACACTCACTGATTCAGAAATATTTGTCCCTAGGAATTAGTTTCTCAGCTCTTCAAATTTTATACACTGAGTAAGAAAATGGCTCAAGGGATCCGACACCAGACTACCACAGCCATGCAGGCTTCACCGGATTTGATTATTAGTGTTCTGTCATTTATAAACACCTTCAGGATATCGGCGCTTGAGGCTCTTAGACGACTCGCATCTCTAATTTTCTTAAAATTCGTCTGTAACTGCACGTAACCTTCTTCTTTTTGATATCTCACTTATCAAAATCCTTAGCCCAAGGTGCCCCTAGATCAATGATTACGTATTACATCTTTTGTAACGATTATATAACTCTAGCGTTGTTGTCAATGAACATTTCATTGTTCAGAAAAATGTCAAGAGAAGGACGTTGAGAGAAAAATTACATCCACTCGAAAACTGTGAAGAATGTTGTTTTTCTATTATTTTATAATAGTTCCAAGGAAAAAATACTTGAATGTCTTTCATTGACACTGTGCATTCCTATTAGCCGAAGGTCAGCAAAATCATTTAAAGTAGATTAAGCGTTGAAAACCATTACATTAGTTACGCTTAATACAAATAATGTTTTTTAATCAAAATTAGGCAATGCTTGTGTACTAAACAAATTTTATAATCTGTATCGGAAATTAATACGAATAAGACGAAAGGTCAGCAGCAGAAATAGGGAAAGTCGCCGTAATATTGACGCACAGGGAAATACTTTAGAACATGGAGAGGACTTTAGATATTTAGTCGCGATGATATCTAGAACAAACGACATCGAAGAGGAAATCAAGGCTAGATTAAAGGCAGGGAATGCAACTTAATTTTCACACTCTTTCCTGAAATTTAAAAATTCTAATATAAAATACTATTATTGTTCCAATGGTCTATTGCGGATGTGAGACATGGCCGCTGACATTGAGGGATGTGCAAAGGATGAGGGTATTTGAAAATAAAGTACTGCGTAAATTCTTTGGACTGAAACGTGACGAATCAACCGGAGAATTCAGACTTTTTAACTAAACTGAATTGAGTGAATTGAATCCGGTAAATATAATTGGTGTGATAGAAGCGCGGCGAATAAAATGGTGCCGAATGGAAAACGTCCGAGGGGTTGAACGAGACGGAGGTGGGAGGATTACGAGGAGACAGATCTGTCGAAATTTGCTTAGGCCGTCGGTCGTAGGTAAGTGTATAAGTAGCGAATAGTAGTGCCGGGATCGAACCTTTGCGTTCGTTGAGCATTTATTATTATTATAAATCTAGATCGATTCGAAGCAGTAGCGGATCCAGAAAGTTCCTCAGGGGGGGCGCACTTTTTTATTTTTTAAATTTTCGCGTCATAAAGGACCTTATTTAAAATATTTTTGCACATTTAAGTAGTAAATTTCTATTAAACGTTTAAATACCATCCATTTTTCATTTAAGGAGTTTACAAAATTATAAAAGATGGTCCTTTTTATACAGAAATAGTAATAATTGATTGGTGTCCTCACCTCCCGGGGGGGGGGGGGGTTCGAGGGTTAGATTCGTAGAGGCTAAGGCACCTTACGCTGTCAGGTATTCGTCATCATCATTCAGGTAATCGCTATCATAATTATACCTGGATAGGCAAAGTTTAGGATTCCCACTGTAGCATCGTCCGATTAGCCTTAGTAGCGTAAACGTTAAGCAATCCAACTTTTGTAGGTACCTCGATTGACTTGTAATTGACTCGACTCATAGAGAGTTCCCTGAATAAGTAATTTTAAAAAAATAATAGAAAAAAATCAAGCTAATTTCCAATAAACTGTGAACTAATAATATTTTTTTTTAAAAAACGATAGCAACTCCATATAAGCTATATAATCAATGAATGGTCGTAATCTATACATCGATCAACAAGGTTGTAGTAATCGAAAGTTTATTTTAAACTTTAGTAAATGATGAAATCCACTGCAAAGTAGATGAAAGGAACGGATTACGTGGTCGATATAGTATATTTCGTACCAAGGGCCGAAAGTGGGCGTTTGGTGGCCTGCAAAAGCACTTTGGCCCGAGGCACGAACGCTGTTTTTCACCATACTACAATAAATATTAATACGATATAACATTAATCAAATACAAGATTTTCTTTTGGTTAAGTGTACCTCTTTGTTAGAATGTTATCTTGTGGTTATGGGGACATGATGAATGTTTAATGTATGGATTGTTTTACGTTATGTTATTATGTAAGTTAATAAAGAGAGATGAACATACGTGTGTTTCATTTAATACAACTGATATATTTCAAAATGCTAAAAAAAGTTAGTTCGTTTATTTTTGATTTATAGAAATGTTAAAAGTACTTTGTATACTCTTCGTCATACCTATCTTTTGATTTTGCTGGTAACAAATCTGCTATGATTTCTTTTGCTCTTCTATTTGTAGATTCTGATATATTATTAGCCATAATTTCTAAATAACTAAACAATAATACGAGCAAAACAAACTTATGTAATGTATATAATGAAATGAATGAATTAAAATAATAAACAGCTGATTTTGCGCCCTAGGGCTAAATATTCATTTTCGGCCCTAGGGCGGCGAAGTGTAGCTTTCGGACCGCAAATTAGGTGTGTAAAACAGGTGATTACATCGTAGTATGGTGAAAATAAATGAACATTTCATTGGAAGATATTTATGATTTACTAACGTGTAAAAACTAAATTAATACACATAACATGAAGTAATAAACTGAACAACTAATCAAATTTGTTTTGTTTAACGTCACTTTATCCCACTAAGGCTAATCGGTCGATGCTACTTTGGGAGTCATAAATTTTGCCTATCCAGGTATAATTAGGATAGGGATCTTTAACGAGTACCTGACATTGTACAGGCATTTTAGGTCCTATCCGAGGATGACTAAGGAATTTTTACTCCCATTAAAAAATTCTGGGACCACCGCTGGGCGCGAACCTGCGACCTTTAGTATTGTAGGTTGCCATGCTAACTACGATACCACAGGTGACCCCACAACTAATTAAGTGTATCACATAATTGCGGGTCGTTACAAATGAGGGTCTGGCCACACATGTCCGCACCGGATCCGCACCGTAGCAATAATACAGGTTATGTTTAGAATATTTTTAATTTAACTTACATATTACCTTTAGTTATGCCTAAAGTGGCCTGTGTCTGACATGTGTGGCTTGAACTTTAGGCATAACTAATGGTAATATGTAAGTTAAATTAAAAATATTCTAAACATAACCTGTATTATTGCTACGGTGCGGATCCGGTGCGGACATGTGTGGCCAGACCTTAAGAGGGTCAACTGTAGTATAGTGGTTGGCATAGCAACCTACAATAACAATGCCGAGTTTGTTTGTTTTTTGTACAAATAAAAATAAATAGACTTCAATCCAAATAATAATTTTCCGCAAAATTTTGTGTGTGTGTATAATCTTTATCATAGTCTCGAACTGACAAGTCTTTTTTTGAGACAAATTTCGATTAATAATAGGTTTCTTCTTCTTTAAGTTAATGAACGAAAAGCAAATCGCACGCATACTTAAAGATATAACCATTATGACCTGACAAATTGCAACAACCTAAATGATGTATAATGTTTGTTGACGTTGTGACCATTCAGAGGACAATGATATTAAAAATTTGCATGACAATCATTGTGTTTGCGAAATTAGACGTAATCATGAGCTTGCATTTATTTCGCCTAATCCACAGGTTGAAGGACGCAGTTTTTAAATACGAACTTTCAAGGTCATCGCATGTAAAATAAGAATATTAAAAAAATAATGTAAGTATTTGTAGCACGTCGCACAGTGGGAAAATTTTGTCATATTGCGGCCAAAAATCTATAACTCCTGACGAAATGACGGTAATTGAATAATGGTAGTATTTTAAGTAAATACTATACATTATGTATATTACATTGAAATCAAAAGGCAAATCAAGACATTATATTTGTTTTTACAATGTCGTTTCTAGATTTAAATACATGAAAAATCCACACTGAAATAGTTAAATTTTACCAACCATCTTCTCTCTGTGTCTTGGATTAATTGGGTCAAGAATAATTCTGAAATCATCTCAACACAAATCGTAGGCAATAAAGAGGAGTTATTGATATCCAGCAATTGCCTCTGATTGGATTCGTTAGCGAGAATCTCTGGATGGAAAAGTTTCTAATAATTTCAATCAGAATTAATTGTGGTTAATTTGTGATGGAGCTCTCAGAGGAATCTGTAGCGTACACAATGATAAAATATATATTAAATTTAACAAAAACAAAAAAACTTTCACTTACCAACATACTTAGATTATAAATTGACGTGTTTTGATAAATATGTTAACGCCAGTCCTCAAAATCACACTTTTTTCTACATTCATTTAATTATTTTCGTTTGAATTGCTCACTAAAGTTCACTAATGAAATTTTATTATTAAATAATAATTTTTTACTTGTGATAATTCGGCTTGCAATAATACTCCAAGTCGTCTGATTTTATAATTCTGTATTTAGTTATTGAAAACTTCGTTTCTTTACCATGGAAACAAATAATTCCCATTAAATATGATGTTTTAAAACACGTTAAGGAGTCTTTCCCATGAACAGAACGGCTTTAATTATAAACAATCGTGTGTCATTAAAGACGTACTGCGCATGCGTGGGCTAGCGTGTTTCATGAGTTGCCGGAATATTTGTCTTTTTTTCTCTTGTTGATGTTTACTTTATTTTTTTCATATTTCATATTTAGCCATTTCTTCTTATTAGGCAGAATCAGAGACAGTTACTCCATACAAAAAAAAAAAAAGTTTCAAAACAACAAAAAAGATAAAACTTACCTGATATTAAACAGTACTTGATTTTCATTAAACATGATGAATCGTTAGAACCGTTTTTGAGAAAAAGCAAAAAGAAAAAAAAACGTACAAAGAAACAATAATGAATTTATAAATTTCAATTTAAATTAAACTATTTTTTTTTGTTGTTAAAAAAAAGTTTACTTGTGATGTTTCAGCAAGCATAATACTCCATCGCGTCTGATTTTATAATCTCTATTTAATTGCTGAAAACTTCATTTAGTTGCCATGGAAACCAATAATTGCTATTAAATAGGTATATTTCAAATTACAACTCTTTCCCATGAATAGAATGTCTTCAGTTATAATAAAGTGCCCCCCCCCCCCTTTTAATATTTAACTTTTTTAACCGATTATACAGCTAACCATTTATTTTGTCTTTTCCGTGTTTATTTCTAGCCCTACTAATACAAAAATAATTAAAAAATCATTTACCTCAAAAAATCTATATAAATAAAGATGAAATTCTTTTTGTTCATTTGTTTGTTTGTTCTCTATAGAAATCCATACCGTTTGTCCTGAATTCTCCAAATGTCGCTCAGTGGTTCTTTCATACCAGGTGCGAACACCTGTCTATATTAAAATTGCATAAGTTCAGCCAGTCTTTGGGTATATTCTTTATTGTTATAAAAACATTTATGATCTCGCTTTACATTATCTTTTTACGAAATCGACCGTTTGAGTCGATAAAAGTCTCACTCAATAGATTTTACAAATTTAAAAAATGAAATTCTCCGGGTGAAACCGCTATGTACAGCTAGTAGAGAATAAATTTCAGAAAAACAGAAAATTTCCCTCCAGTAGGACTTCCTATAACTTTGTTCACTAGCCTCTTCCGGTCTCTAAGAAATTTTAATCTTTCCCTCTCTTTGAAGATCGCAGGTAAGACACATGTAAATATTCGTCATCCCAGTTCTTTAAAATTGTTGTCATATAATATTTAAAGAACTTTATATGAAATTTAACGGACTTTTTTAAAACAACAAAGAAATCAGCAATATTTTAAGTGGATAGGTGTGTTAGTTTCATTTTTACTTTCACTTACCTATACATGAAATATATACTAAGTGGAAGTATTGCGATCGTGAAAAATTTCGACTTCCGGTTTTCACCGGAAATACACGTTTTGGGTCCCCTGAGTCCAAATAACCAAGTCCCGCGAAATGGTCTGTGTGTGTGTGAACAGACTAGTTCAAAAACCATAAGCCGTGCGAACCTGAAATTGGGTATTTAGTGTAGGTATATGCCCGCGATGTTACGGCAAAAATTTCATCGAAATTGCTCAAAGGGAGGTGGTACTTTATTTAATAACTTTTTTTTCGATTTTCTCAAAAACGGCTCTAACTATTTTGATTAAACTGAGTATTTGATGTATTCATATGCCTGAGATATGACTGTAAAAAAGAATTGTGTATAATTTTCACGTGTTTTTTTTTTATTTACTCAAAAACGGCTTTAACGATTTTGATCAAACTGGGTATTTGATGTATGTATATGCCAAAGATGTGATAGCCAACATTTCATCGAAATTGATCAACCGGAGGGGGGACTTTTTCATAAATTTTTTTCCAATTTTTACCTTTTTTTCGGTTATGTCAAAAACGGCTTTAACGATTTTCATCAAATTCTTCATGTTTAATGAAGATTGGGTGTTCTTTAATATCAGGTAAGATTTATCATTATTAAAATGTTCTCAGGGGGCTTAAATGGGGAGGGGCCTTTTTTGTTTTTTTGTTTTCTTATTAAGTACCTTTGTATTTGTTTATATGGAGAAATAAACTGTCTCTGGTTACGCCTAAAAATAAGAAATGGCTAAATATGACATATGATAAAAAAATATAAAGGAGAAAAAAAGAAAAATATTCAGTCAACTCATAAAACATGTTCAGCCCACGCATGCGAAGTACGCCTTTAATGACAGACCATTGCTCATAATTAAAGCCGTTCTGTTCATTTAATGGAAATTATTTGTTTCATGGTACCTAATGAAATTTTCAACATACATAGAGAATTATAAAATCAGTCGACTTGGAGGATTATGCTTGCATTGCCGAATTATCTCAAGTAAAAAGATATTAGTGTTTTTTATAGAGCAAATGAAAACAAAAATAAGAAAAGAATGTGGAAAAATTTTCATCTTTGAGAAGTGGCATTAACACACTCATTAATTCCTAATCTAAGTATGTTGGTAAGTGAAAGTTGTGTGTTGCGCTCACGCAACAGATTTTTCATTTATCTTCTGGCTCCTGTGCTTCTTTTGAACTTATAAAGAAAGAAATAACTAAGTAACTTCTAAAGAACTTATAAAGAAGCAATTATCTTTTCCACAAAAAAATTGGGCATTCATTAGGGGAGTCACCCCGGTTCTTGGCATCCTTATCTTGGAGTCGTTCCTACAGCGGGAACAGATAACATTTCCCTGATTGTTATTGCTATTGCTGTTGCTAAAAGTAGGCTTCTTGCAATTCTAGAGAAGTGTTGTTGTTACATTATCGACTTTCCAAGTAGCAGAGGAATCCACTGGAGGACGTGACCCGGGTACCCGATCAACGAGGAGGCTCCGACGGAGAAGGGTGTTGGAACGGCCATCCATCAAACCGGCTTCTTCCTAACTGGAAGAACATTTAGTCGACAAGAAAAAGGAAAAATAAAAAATAGATCTCAACATCATGATCTTAAAGGATCCTTCCACTAGTGGTAGCATAAAAGGGCTACGTGCACCATTAATTGATCGACTCGTAGAAAACATGTAAGCATTAAATGCTGTCTATTCAACTAAACTTATTAAAGAGTACAATAAATCAAAAAAATTTTATAAAACATCTTCTCAATTAAACAAGATTTGTATTGGACTTAATTGATGTTCTAAAATAATCAATATATATTATAAAGCAAAGTGTACAATGTGCGTGCCGAAAAGGCTCAAAAACGACTCCACGTAGGATTAAGGAAGTTATGTCTTCGTTTAGCCATATGACCCCTAACGGAGAAGAAGGTTTTCGTTTTTCTCTTAAGAGTGTAAAATTGAAGAGAAAAGGACTGGAATTATAAGCCTCTCGCACCATTTAATTAGCCTCTCTGAGATTGAGATACGAGTTTACGAATGATAAATTTAGTTCGAGCTCCAGGCTACCAGGAAGCGCTAGGGTGCGTTTCACTCAATGTTCATTGTCCATTCATTCAGTATGTAATCGTTCTATATTTTTTCAGCTGTTCTTTTTAAATTACTAAAAAATTAAAAGAAAATAATTAGTCTGCGTTTCAAATAAAAATAAGTACTTTAAACCTCCGCAATCAATTAGAAAACCAACTGGATTCCTTAAAAAATAGTTTTCTCATAAGAGGGCTAATGTATGATCAGCACATTACATTTAATCTATATATAATATATACTTAAGTAAATTTAATGCAATATGAGTGAACATTTCTTAGTAGTACAATGAGCGAATAAAATTAGACATAAAAAAAGAGATGAATTGACTAAATATAAATCGAAAACAAAAAGTTTGAAGTGTTCTTATTGTATTTATGAAAAAGAAGTTGGTTTGGTTACTAGGTATGATGAGCATTCCAGTTGACAAAACGACTAACTCCAATAGCAGCATTCAAGATTTTATCATCCCTCATAGTTCAAGATAAAAAAAAATATGATGAAAAAATGTGCCTTCAAGATTTTTGGTTTTCACTTTGTAATAGTAGTAAGATTCGAGATATGCAGAAATCGTTCAAATTACGGAGGGATATCTTAAGGGAGGTTGAAATGGAAGAAAGGTCTTTAAAAAAAGTTTCAATGAATCATCGGTAGTTTCTATACTTCTGGATCAAATAGGACCATACAGTAGTCAGTGCTTAACTTTTACTCGAAATATAATTTTTTTAACTGAGATACCAGATTTTTCAACAATAATCTAATAACTTATTATCTTCTGACTACTTGGAATGGGCTTATAAGATTCAGAATCACATCACAGAAACCATCAAAACGATGCATAACTCGACAAAGCAATTAATTGTTCATTTACAATTTTCAACCCCTTGTAAATTATACAGGGTTCCTTATTTGGGCGGACTCTGCAGATCTCAAGTTTGCAGAATATTGATACCAAGTTAAAACCGAATTTTCAAGAAGGTACTAATTTTGTTCTATATTTCCTTTAATCTCAAAGTTTTTCTGTTATTAAAACTACCACACAACTACCGAAGCGAAGCCGGGCACCCTAGCTAGTCCTAGGTATAAAAATGCAGGGGTATCCATGTGGATACTGTGCAGGATTTCCCCTTCCCAGCGGAAAGGTGGGGAGGAGATTGGTAAAATTCTTAGATTTTAGAATGGCTATTTAAGTTATATATCATTTATGTTTGGGCAAAAAGGGTTAAGTCATAAAAAAAATTTTTATTTATTAAATACAAAACGTGTATTTCCGCTTAAAACCTGAAGTCGAAATTTTCACGATGACAATACTTTTCATACTATATATTTCATACATAGGTAAGTGAAAGTAAAAATATAGCGATTCAGGAAAGACTAAAGTAAAGTTTAAGCTAACATTGGTTAACAACACGATTATAGGAAACCTCAATATTTATGTTCCAAGAAATATGTTGCATTATTTACTCCACGTATTGAGGATGTGAAAGCACTTTATCATTGCATTACGGAATGTTTGTCAAGCACTTAGCTCCTTGGAATGTTTGTAGTGACGTAAAGGAGGAGATGTCACTCTGCGCCTGGGAAAACCCACAACTAACTTACTCAAACAGGTCTCGAACTATTTTAAACTCTTGGACGTGGCTTATCAGTCTGGTTGGAACAAACCTCTTCTAGTTAACGGAGCTTGACCAAGTGTGTAAGCAATCCGTCATGGGCAAATCAGTCTCTGGTCAGCAGGAACAACTCTCCTTTCTTCATAGGTCAAGATTTGTACACAAAGCAGTAAATAAGTCTGATAAAAATAAGAAAAGATAAATGATTAAATCTATGTAAATTTCAACTAAATAAGCCGATTTCAGTTTCATATTTTGTTTGTTTGTTTAACGTCACTTTAAACAATTAAACGTCCCCACGATGCTACAGTGGGAATCCTAAATTTTGCATATCCAGGTATAATTAGGATAGGGGTCTTTAACGAGTACCTGACATCGTACAGGCTCGGGACCTCCATTTTACCTCCTATCCGGGGGACGGCATGGTTAAGGATTTTTTACTCTTTTATCAAGTTTTGGTGAATTAATACATTTAGATTAATAAAAAAGGCCAATTTCACCAAAAAACTGTAATAACAATTTATTTTTTATTCTGGCAACGTTTCGGCTTCTAGAGCCATTTTCAAGCCTGTAAGCACATTTACATAAATTATTAATCTATAATTCTATAACAATACATAGAAATTTTTTTTTTCCTCTTTTATAACATTTAGCTTTTTTGTATTTTTGTACCTACCATGCATCATACTTTCGAATTTTTCTTATGGTGATTTAGAATAAAAATATTTTTAAGGTTGTAAATAAAAAACTTGTTGCAGGAGGCGTCATTTTGAAATCTAAAAACACGTAAATAAAATTATCTTATGTTGTGTTCAGAAATGTTATTTGCTATAGATTGATAAAAAATTATATTTACCCCTCTCTCAATCATTTTTATATCTGCCACCACTAACTCCGAGCAACTGATTGGATTACTATTGTATTCTATGAGAGGGGTGGGGTGCTAAGAAGGAATGATTGTAGGCGCCTACAATAGGAGTTAGTGGTGGCAGATATAACAATGTATGACAGATGGGTAAATATAATTTTTTATCAATCTATAGCAAATAACCTTTCTAAACACAACATAAGATAATTTTATTTACGATATTTTAGATATAAAAATGACGCCTCCAGCAACAAGTTTTTTATTTACTACCTTAAAAATATTTTTATTCTAAATCACCATAAGAAAAATTCCAAAGTATGATGCATGGTAGCTACAAAAATACAAAAAAAGCTAAATGTTATAAAAGAAAAAAAAAATTCTATGTATTGTTATAGAAGAACGTTGCCAGAATAAAAAATAAATTGTTATTACAGTTTTTTGGTGAAATTGGCCTTTTTTATTAATCTAAAAGATTTTTTACTCCCATTTAAAAAATCCTAGGTCCTCCGCGGGACTTTAGTATTGTTGGCTGCTATGCTACTACACTACAGGTGTGTAAAACATAGAACTACAGTATTTATAATTCTATTATGAGAGTGATATACTATAATACAAGGATCTTGCCGGACGTGTTAGGATAATATCAAGGCGAATTAAGCGAGCTAATGGAGCTTAGAGAAAGTGCAGTAGCCAGGAACTATTTCGGGACATCGCTGCTGGCTAGTTAGTGCAGTGAGCGATTAACCTCCCCCGCGTTCCTTTCTAGACTATCGTTCTAATTTATGTCGCTATTTTAAGAATTAAAGTCGCAGCCAGGGGACATTTAATAATACCTTCTTCTTCTTCTTTCACTAGCTCTTATGTGCCTTTCAGCGTAGAGCTCGCTTTGCCTCAGCCCACTTCTTCCAACCGTCTCTGTCCATAGCCATTCGCTTCATCTGGGCCATTGACATCCCCCGATCTTTGCCTATCTTTTCTATATATTCACTGAATGTGATTCGTGGCCTGCCAACTGGTCTGCTTCCTTCTGGCCTCATCTCCATGTACCATTTGGCTTTCCTTTCTTCTGGCATTCTGCATATGTGCCCAAACCACTTTAGTTGCCGCTCCTCAACCCTTAACTTCATGGATGGTACCTTAAGCTCTTCTCGGACAATTTCATTTCGGACACAATCCCTTCTTGTTTTCCCCACTACTCTTCTAAGGAACCTCATTTCCGCAGTAGTGAGCCTTTTAATGTGTTTATCAAGGACAGTCCAGTGTTCGGCTCCGTACAAGAGGACTGGGAGGAATACGGTCTTGAAAACAGTTAGTTTTGTGTTCCGGGCAATTTCTTTTTTACCGACTATGGTACTGTTGATTTGGAGGTACACACTGTTTGCTTTCCTCACTCGATTCCCAATTTCTGGGTCCAGCCTTCCATTCCTGCTTACCAGAGTGCCAAGATATTGGTAGGTATCCACGCATTCTAGAGGTTCCCCATTGCAAGTAATGTTTACTTCCTCTTTCGTCCGTCCTACCTGCATCACCTTACTCTTGGTAGGATTTATTTCCATGCCCTTTCTGTGCAGTTCCTCTCTCCACTCCACTACGGCCTTCTGGAGATTCTCCTGTGAGTCAGCTATTAGTACGATATCGTCGGCAAATATGAAGAATTGGGCCAATACTGGGTATAGGTTTCGATAACCTACTACTGCTCTAGGTGATCTTCTTTTGCATATTTTGGCGATCTCGTCCATAAATGCGACAAAGAGAAGGGGACTGAGGCTGTCACCCTGCTTTACACCCTTCACAAACTTAAACGGCTTTGATTCCCTTCCATTCAGGCGAACAATTCCTTTTGGATCTTGGTAAACAGCTTGTATCGCCAGTATAAGTTTATTAGGGACTTTTTTGTTGCGAAGGGATGTCCATATCTCCTCTCTTGGGACGGTATCGAAAGCTGCTCTAAGATCCAGAAAGGCCAAATAGACACTCTTCCCTCTATCCCAGGCCTTCTCCAAAATCATTCGGAGGGAGAATATATGATCTGCGGTTTGTCGCTGGGGTCTAAATGCTGCTTGTTCTTCTCCGATTTCTTGTTCGATCCATCTCCTTAGTCTCTGCTCCAGGATTCTAGTGTAAACTTTATAAGCTACAGGTGATAGGCAGATGGGCCTGTAATTATTACAATCACTTTGGCACCCCTTTTTATGAATTGGCACGATTATATTAAACTCCCATTCCTTGGGAATTCTGTTTTCATCCCATATTTTCTGGAAGAGCGTCTGCAGTTTCTTGATGATTTCCTTTCCCCCATACTTGATCAGCTCTGGGGATATTTCATCTCTTCCTGCTGCTTTTCCTGACTTCAATCTTTCGACTGCTAGCGAAACTTCATCTTCATCTATACAGTCTTCCTCCTCCAATTCATTTTCAGATACGGGATCGCTTTGATGCTTTTTCTTATTCTCTTGTATGAGGCTATTTTGGCTTGAGAACTTTTGTTCATAGTGTAGCCTCCATTCTTCCAGTATGCTATCGTCTTCTGTCATAAGTTCGCCAGACATATTCTTAATGTTCCTTACCTGTTTGCCTTTCTTTCCCCGTAATGATTTTACTATGTTCCAGAATTTTCTTGGATTTTCTTTATAATTCTCCTCTATATCTTTTCCAAAGTTTTCCCAGGATTTTGCCTTAGCCAGTTTAACTGTTGTCTTTGCCTTATTTCTTTTATCCACGTAGGCTTCCCATGTCCTCTGGTTTTTGTCTCTTATGTATTGCTTCCAGGCCTCTTTCTTTGAAGCTATTGCAGCTTTGACTTCCTCATTCCACCAAGCTGTTTTCTTTGTTGTTGTGCCTATTTTCTTTTCTCCACATACTGCTTTGGCTGTGGTAATGATGGCGTCTTTAATGTCTCCCCAGAAAGCGTCCATATCTTGTTCGGCATTTATCTCTTTTAGTTTGTCCTGGAGGGTTTTCTCATATTCTTCCTTTTTCCCTTCTTCTCTGAAGGATCCTATATTAATCCTCGTATATCTTTTAATACAGGGTTTTCTTCCTAAGATAGCTTTGGTATCAGCTACAATCAGTCTATGGTGTGTACCTAGTTCTGCTCCTCTAATGGCCTTTACGTCTGTGAAAAAACGTCTTAGTTCTTCTTCGTAGATGAAGTAATCTATGATGCTGGATACATTGCGTCCTTCTCCTTCGAATGTGATCTTATGTATGGTTTTATGCTTAAACCAAGAATTACCCAACAACATATTATTATCCACACAGAAATCTAGGAGCCTTTGGCCACTGTCATTTATCACTCTTTCTCCACCGAAAGGTCCCAACACACCGTGAGATTTTAAGTGGTCTGTACCTGTCCTTGCATTTAAATCTCCACATATTATCACCTTCCTGTTTCTGGCACGTGCAGCATTCACTACCCCCTGTAAATCACTGTAGAACTGCTCCTTATCCTGTGTTGCAGAACAGTCTGTGGGAGCATACACTTGAACAATGGTCACTTTACCTAGAGTCGTTTGTAAATCTGCTAAGATTATTCTAGGGTTTATGGGCTCCCAATGTTCAACTTTTTTGAAAATTTCCTCTTTTAGCACTATTCCGACTCCCTGACTTGCTCTTGCCCTAGTGTTCACTCCTGAATATAGTAGCACATATCCATTATTGAGTTCCTTAAGTCCGCTTCCCTTCTTCTTTACTTCACTTATACCCATTATATCCACTCTATACCTTTTCATTTCTTCTATCATTTCTACTTCTTTACCAGTCAATGTTCCGATGTTCCATATGGCTAGTCGTAAGTCCTTTTCCCTGCGTGGTCTATTCCGTGAAATCAGTCCAAATCCGAGGCTAGCTGAATTTCTCTGAATCGATGATACTTCTGGTGGGTGATTAGCCCAAGCCCAGAAGGCCCCGTTTCCTCGGGACAACTGGTTTCCTGAGAATTACCCCCTCAGAATAAGGGTGGAAAGGGAGTGATGAAAGGACTTTAAGAACAAGGAGTGGGAAGGAATCGGGTGCGTTAGGTCATGATTCTCCCCCGGATTAGGAATGTGGGGATAATCAAGAGCTCGCAAGGGCAAGGTTGCTAGGCCTTGAAGTAGATCTGTCCTCTACCGGGATCGTATAGGAGTATCTACTGCGTACCCCGCATTTAATAATACCGAGTAGTATTAAATTATTAATCCCCCACCCTCTCCCATTGCTCAGGAAACCCCGTATAACCTAAAAGACAAGGAAGGGGAGGAAAAAAAAAATTGGGTGCGTGCGGGCAGCACAAAACTTTCACTTACTAACTTACTTAGATTAGAAATTGATATGTTTTGTTAATTGCCACTTCTCATAGTCACACATTTTTCCACATTCATTTCTTATATTCGTTTTTATTTCCTCTATAAAAAACACTATTTTTTTTATTTTTATTATTAAATAAAAGTTTTCATTTGATGATACTTGGTGATACTTCAGTAAAAATTCATTAAATAAAGTACCCCCTCCGTTTCACCAATTTTGATGAAATTTTTGCTGTCACATCGGCGGCATATACATACATCAAATACCCCGTTTCATCAAAGGCGTTAAAGCTGTTTTTGAGTAAATAAAAAAAACACCTAAAAATGAGAAAAACATTAATTAAGAAAAGTGCCACCTGCGGTTGATCAATTTCGATGAACTTTTTCAGTCATATCTCGGGCTTATTAATGTACCAAATACTCAGTTTTATCAAAATCGTTAGATCCGTTTTTGAAAAAATCGAAAAAAAGTAAAAAGTTATTAAATAAAGTACTCCCTCCCTTTGACCAATTTTGATGAAACCTTTGCTGTCACATCGCGGGCATATACATACACTAAATACCCAATTTCAGGTTCGGACGATTTAATACTTTGGAGCTAGTCTGTTCACACCCCAAAATGTGTATTTCCTTTGAAAACCGGTAGTCGAAAATTTTCAAGATCGCAATACTTTCCCTCACCATATATTTCTTTTATAGGTAAGTGAAAGTAATATTTTAAGCATTAATTTTTATATTTATCTTAGAAAAAATAGTTCAGATAAATTGGAAAGTAAAGATGGTTTCTTTAAAAATATAAATTGCTTTTTTCCTGAACCAACGTGGTGGTTTATATTATATTTTACCACTATTATGAATAATAGTTCACAATGTCAGATGTCGGCCAAAAGGTGCACATAGTCACTTGACATCTAGAATGATGGTCAAGGTAAACGGACATCACGCATCACTTCCCAAAAGGAAGACCGAAGAAGAAGAAGAATATCAGACAAACAATAACAGTTAAATAATCAACAAGCTTACAAAAAGTATCAACTTGTAACAGTTACACAAAAATAACCATATGGTTCCAGCTTCAGAGCAAGACTAACTCTCCAGTCCATCGCTCCTTATATTTTTAATGTTATTAGATCAGTCTCAAAGGTTCCAGGAACATGTAGTTATAGAACATATACTATAACAGTTTGATCCAACAAAGAGCCTAGAACTCTTTTCAAATAGGGGAGAGCGGGGTTGGTTGGCATAGGGGGTAGGTTGGCCATCGGCTTATAGTTTCCGTCACACCTGTCGTGAAGGCCCTCTCGACCAGCTCGACCACGGGAGTCTTGTCCTGAGTTTTCAATCCGATGCTAACAGTGTAGAGAAGAGTGTGCTTCATTGATTGATTTTATAACATGTAAATAATTTTTTTTCTAAAGTGATTACTTTCTTCACAAGTGAAGAAAGTGAATTGCCATCTTAATCAATATATATTATAAAGCAAAGTGTACAATGTGCGTGCCAAAAAGGCTCAAAAACGACTACACCTACTATCAAGAATGTTATGTTGTCATATTGCCCTATTGCCCCTAACGATGAAGAAGGTTTCAGTTTTCATTTTAAGTGTGTAATGTTGAAGGGACAAGGGCTGTAATTTTAAGCCTCTCGCAACATGTAATTAGCCCCTCTAATAAGCCCAGGCGAGTTAATGAATGAAAAAAATTAGTTCGACATTTGGAAGCCAGGAGCGCTAGCTAAGCTCAATTCATAAGGTTATCGTTCATTAGTTCGGTTTGTTATGGTTTTAGCTTCAGCTGTTTTCTTTAAATTACACGAGATTATGTATAAATAATTCTTTTTTCTTTTTCTTTTTCAATAAGTTCATTACATCTCTGCAATGAATTGAAATTAAAAATAAACAAAACCAACTGGATTCCTAAACGAATTAAATTTTACAGAAGATGAAAGACTTGGTCGAAACATTGCATTTAATCAATATACAATATAAGAGTAAATTTACAACAAAAGAAAAATTGCTGATTAGTGTTGTGAGCCAATAAAAACTAACACTGATTAAATTAGGTAACCTATAGATAATATGAATTAAAGTTATAACCTAATGGAATATATACCGAAAATAAAGTGTTCATGTAATAGCTCTGTTCTGTTCATAAATTTTCAACCGAATTCGAAAAAGGAGAAGTTACTCAACTTGATAAGGACGCGGTACCGTCATGAGAATGGTCTCAATGGAATCAAAACATAGAAACCATAAAGAATGGTAAATAACGGGACATATTTGCTGACAAAATAATTTTTCTTAATCTAGAAAAGGGAAGAAAACGCATTGAGAGAACCGCATTAATGGGGTCTCTTAAACCCAAACCATATATGGGCGGACTCTGAGGTCTCGAAACTTACCACTAATACTAAGCTGAAGTTTCAGGATGGTACAAATTTTGTTTTAATCATGATTAATTTTGGCCTACCTTTCTGTACTATTACATTTTAAAGTTATTGTTTCATTCCACCTATTCCACAACTTCCTGAGCGAAGCCGGGCCCCAAAGCTAGTTAATAATAAGTATAAATTAAAAAATAATTTGAAGTTGGAAATTAAATGCTTTTAAATGTTTCTTAACATTGTAAGAATTTATTTTAACAAAATAAATTGAAATGTGAATGAATTATTAATGGAAATAATCAATATATTTTAAAATTTAAATACAGGGTGTTTCGGAATTGCACGGCACTATTTTAGGTACGTGTTCTCTAACACAAAATAAACAAAAAAGTTCATATTAACATGTATCTCAAACTCATTTATTAAACAGATATCAAAGGTTAAAGATTTATTATTACTATTTATTTATTATTATTACAACATTTAGAGTAAATGTTCAAAGGCGCCTCCGTTTTGTTGAATGCAACATTCAGCACGACGAATCCATGCTTCTCTGGCTCTTCGTATAGCATCAGGATGGTGGTTGATAGTTACTGCGGCTTCCACGATCCGATTTCTTAGCTCTTCTTGCGTGTCAACTGCCGCAGAATAAACCATAGACTTCATCCAGCCCCACACAAAATAATCTAATGGCGTTAAATCCGGAGATCGTGGTGGCCATTTAACAGGTCCGTTTCGACCAACCCATCGGTCTCCATAAGTTGCATTTAAATAATCAGTGACACTATGAGAAAAGTGAGCTGGAGCACCGTCATGCATAAACCACAGCCCTTGCCTAACGCCTAGCGGAATATCTTCTAGAATATCATGCAGATTATTTTGCAAAAAATGCAAGTAAGATATACCTGACAGCCTAGGTGGCAAAAAGAAGGGGCCGATGATTTTGTCGCTTAGAAGACCACACCAGACATTTAAAGAGAATGTATGTTGGTAATGTCCAACAGCAGTCGTATGAGGGTTTTCTTCGGCCCAAGTATGGGTATTTCGAAAATTAAGAATCCCGTTTCTTGTAAAGCTAGATTCATCAGTAACCAAAATGCAGTTCAGGAAGTTAGGATCTCGTGTGCATTGTCAAATTAACCACTGGGAGAAATTTCTGCGCTTGTTATAATCTTGTGGTAACAAATCTTGCCTACTTGATACGTGAAATGGATATAATTGTTGTTCGCGTAAAGTTCGCCATACGCTGGTAGAGGAAACATCGAAACGACGTGACAATCTTCTGGTACTAGTAGTAGGAGATAACTGAACAGCATCGAGTATTTCTTCTTCTACGTTTGCAGTTCGTCGAAATCGTTGTCGACCGGCGTTCACTCGTATAGGTTTTAGCGTACCATTATCCCTAAGACGTCTTTCAATGGCCTCAAACGTTTTACGATTTGGTATTCTTCGGTTAGGAAATTTTTCACGATATCTTCGAACAGCAGCAGCACCGTTTGTATGTACCTCGCCATAAGTTAAAAGCATGTCTGTTTGTTCATCAAAAGTGAATAAATTTGTGGTATCTCCCATGATAATCATAAATTGAACTGTGTCACAAGATTCACTCACACTAAAACACACAGAACTAGACAAACAGATGAGCAACTACTGTCATTGCTTATCGTTCATTTGTTTATCAGGTGATTAAAACCTTTTATTTAATATTAAACACGTTAAACGTTGTACAGTCAGTCTTAATGCAGTAAATAAATAATAAATCTTTAACCTTTGATATCTGTTTAATAAATGAGTTTGAGATATATGTTAATATGAACTTTTTTGTTTATTTTGTGTTAGAGAACACGTACCTAAAATAGTGCCGTGCAATTCCGAAACACCCTGTATAATAATTACCTTCCTTGTTTATAACCTGCACTTGTTTATAACTGCACTACTTCACAATCATTTTAATTTAAACAGACATCTTTGATATTACTAAAAAACTTCAAAAAAAACTGTTTGATTAAATATTATTATTATTATATTATTTTTTATTTAATTAAACATTTTCAATTCATTGTTATAACATTTTATAACCTTTCACAACCATGCTTATAACCTACCAACAACATACCATAATCTTCACAACATCCTAATTTTGTTCATATTCTGGTTAGATCTGATCATGTATTACACGATTACAGAAAAAAATTAATATTACACTCGTGAAAAAAGTAGAATTTACAACTTTCGTGAAATTACCACACTCGCTTCGTTCGTGTGGATAAAAGTTTCACTCGAGTTGTAAAATGATCTACTTTCGTCACTTGTATAATAAATAACTATTATATTTTCAGTAAATTTGGTTTAAAGACATGGTAAATTATTTGACTCCGATTCTGTTCACATAGCCCCAAACTCCTTTGAAAAACCTAACCTTTCGACGAACCAGTTTCTTGTTTGATTGTTCTCCTCTGTCTTGGCAGCCACCTTTCATATTATCTCTCCTGTGAGGTTAGTTGGCTCTCTTCAACTGGGGTTTGTTGGAGCAGTAGCAATTTACAAAAGCAAGGTAAACATAAACAAAGGTGAAACTACCAATTGTCTTTAGTTCCAGCAAGGAGGATGAGAGCAATTTTTCTTATGCAGAAAGTGAAGACAGTCATAAACTTCCAATTATCATTCGATTTTCCATTAAAAGCTGTTAAAAACCGATTCAAAATTATTATACAATTATAGAGCAGCTTTAATAACAATAATATGTGTCAGGCAGTACTTGAATGAGATGGATAAACAACCAAACCTTCTAAGCCAACCTGCCCCACATAGGGGGTTAAAGAATTCTTCAATTTTCTATGATCTTAGTATTAAATATTATGTGGTGAAAAAATACTTGAAGTACTCTAATACTTGGAGTTTACAGTGGTATCAGCCCAATTGGGATTATATTAACAGGAACGACTCAACAATTAAAATAGTGAAAATTGTTGCCAACCAACCCCGCTCTCCCCTATGATTTTTTTTATTAATTTTGGCTTGATTTTGATTGAATTTGGACTTGGATTGATTTCTATCTAAAGATACGGTTCCGAATATATTATTTGTCGTATTTTTACTTTCACTTACCTATACATGAAATATATAGTAAGTGGAAGTATTGCGATCGTGAAAATTTTCGACTTCCGGTTTTCAACGGAAATACACGTTTTGGGGTCCCCTGAGTCAAAATAACCAAGTCCCGCGAAATGGTCTGTGTGTGTGTCTGTGAACAGACTAGCTCAAAAATTATAAACCGTGCGAACCTGAAATTGGGTATTTAGAGTATGTATATGCCCGCGATGTGACAGCAAGAATTTCATCAAATTTGCTCAAAGAGAGGGGGTACTTTATTTAATATAATATTTAATATAACTTTTTAAGTTTTTTTCGATTTTCTCAAAAACGGCTTTAACGATTTTGATTAAACTGAGTATTTGATCTATTGATATGCCCGAGATATGACTGTAAATATTTCATCAAAATTGATCAACCGGAGGGGGGACTTTACTTAATAAATTTTGTCTCATTTTCACGTGTTTTTTTTATTTACTCAAAAACGGTTTTAACGATTTTGACCGTCCGTGCGTGGTGAAGAACCACATCCTGCTCGAGGTGGCCCTGCTTTAACAGAACACGGCGGATCTAGACTGGGAGGTCAATAAACATCCCTGGTGTGAGGCAGCAGTAGCACCAGTACTGGCATGGAGCCGAAGGCGGTAGGAGTCGGTTGGGTCCATGACTAGACATCACCAGGCGGAGCTGGAGACCAGCAGAAAGGCTGGTGAACTGCGAGGGCAGATGGGGCTCCTTAGCCGTAGCGAAGGCAACCTATCTAGGGACCCTGGCTCCTGATTGAAGCTAGGAACCTGTTGTCCCGAGGTAACGGGGCCTTTTAGGCTGGGCCAATCACCCGCCTAGGAGTAACTACACCTGATTCAAAGTAACTTAGTGAATAGCCTCGGATTTGGACAGTCTAGAAGGAAACGACCTGGCATGGATAAGGATATACGAATTGGAACCTGGAACGTGAGATCACTCACCGGCAAAGAAGTTGAAATAATCGATGAAATGATGACATACAGGCTAGATATTCTTGGGTTAAGTGAAATGAAAAAGAAAGGCTCTGGTGAAGTTAAGATGGATAGGGGGCACACGCTTATTTATTCAGGAGTCCTCCCTGAGCGCAGAGCAGTGGAAGGTGTTGGCATCATCATGAAGGATGAACTATTTAAGAAAGTGGTAGAATGGGAACCAATAAGCCCTCGCATAATCATGGCAAGCTTAAATTTGCGAATAGGAGACTGGGCTCTAATACAAGTGTATGCGCCAACAAACGACTCTGACGTCCTTGAGAAAGAACACTTCTACAGTGACCTGGAGCGAACTGTAGTTAAAGCAAGGAACAGCCACAGGAGTATTTTAATAATGGGAGACCTCAATGCGAGAACAGGCAGTGACCACTTGAGGGCATGTGGTGCAATGGGTCCTCATGGTGGAGAGCGCATTAAAAATGAAAGTGGAGAGCGCCTTATCGAGTTCTGTATTGAGAACGATCTGCTTCTGGGAAACTCTTTTACCCGCACAAACGGGTCCATAAAATTACTTTCTCAGCCACTGAGAGAAACGCCAATAGCGTCATAGACTATTTTATTTATAGCCGTGACATCAGGAGGCATTTCACAGATGTGAAGGTAATTCGAGGTGCGGAGATAGGTAGCGACCACATGCTACTAGTGGCTGACACCCGGGTGCTAAAGGAACGCAAGGTTAAAGCAAAAGCGTACAACAGGATAGAGGTTAAGAAGTTAGAGGACCCCCAGAAGAGAGCAGAATATGAACAAGTCCTGAAGGAAAGGCTCCAAGAACTCGATGCAGACAAAAACCTAAATGATCTATGGTTGTTTATAAAAGATAGTATCCTGGACTCAGCTTCTCAAGTTTGTGGTGTGAAGAGGATATCCACTAAAGACAAACGAACTTCATGGTGGAATGAAGAGCTGAGGGCTCAGATCAAGGAAAAGAAAATTGCGTGGAAGGACTACTATCAAGACAAATCACCAGATAAATGGCGGATGTATGTGATGGCACGAAATAGGGCAAAGGAAGCTGTCAAAAGAGCGAAGAAAAAATCATGGATCGAATTCGGAGAGAAACTGAAACAAGACCATGCAGAGAACATTAAAAAATTTTGGAAGAAAATTAAGGCTTTAAGAGGATACAAAAGCAAACCTATGAGAAATGTGAAAAATGAGCGAGGGAAGGTCGTCACAGAAGACAAAGCCATTCTAGAAGTTTGGCGGCTGTATTATAACAAACAATTCGGCAGGGATTATAATTATCCAGTGAACTCCGAAGGACAGTGGAATGAGGATGAGTTTGATGAGGTGATTGAAGAAGACGAAATATATAGAGCCATCTTGAAAATGAAGAATGGAAAAGCGCCAGGTCGAGATAATATAATGGCAGAGTTTGTGAAGTATGGTGGCCCCGAGCTTGAGAAGGCATTACAAGTTCTCTTTCAAAGAGCCTGGGACGAAAAGAGGATCCCAACTGAGTGGGAATATAATGTCATAATCCCAATCCACAAGAAAGGATCCCAGGCAGAATGCTCCAACTATCGACCCATATGCCTTTCACCTATTGTTTACAAACTATATACAACTGTCCTGGAAGGAAGACTAAGGCCCCTAGTTGAACACCTTATTGGGGAAGAGCAAGCTGGGTTTAGACCAGGGCGGCAGACCCAGGACCACATATTTTCCCTAAGAAATGTTATCCAGAAATCGTGGGACCGAGATAAAAGTTTATACCTCGCTTTCCTAGACCTTAAAGCAGCATTCGACACGGTTCCCAGACATGAAATATGGGAGGCTCTTAGAGCAAAGAACGTCCCAAAGAACCTAGTGGAAGCTATTAAATCCACTTACCAACACCCAAAGGGAGTTGTTCGGTTGAACGGGGTGGAATCTGGTCACTTCAACATAACAAGGGGGGTCAAACAAGGAGATAGTTTAAGCCCATTGTTATTTCTAATCTATATTGATGAGGTGGCGGCTATATGTAAAAGAAGGACAGAAAGGACGTTCCTTGGGAGAAGAAACCTTCGTCCAGTAGTGATACAGCTTCTACTCTATGCTGATGACGTTGTTCTTATCACTGATTCGGTTGAAAAGTTACAACAAGCAGTGAATGAATGGTACGAAGAACTTCGCCGAAAGGGGATGGAGATCAATACCAGCAAAAGCAAGGTGCTACAAGTTGGAAGACGGATCGAAAACATACATGTACATTGCAATGGAGAAGAGCTGGAAGTGGTCACGGACTTCAACTACTTAGGAACAGTCATAGAAAGATCTGGGAAAGTGGACTCAGAGATATCGAACAGAATAAGTAAAGCTAATGCTGTCTACTACCAGATCTGCAACACTGTTGTAGGAAAGCGAGAGGTGACTAAGGACGTCAAGCTCCATGTATTTAAATCAGTGTACCTTCCAATACTTTTGTACGGCGCAGAAAGCTGGGTATTGACAGACAAGCAGGAGAGCAGAGTCACTGCTGCTGAAATGAAATTTTTACGCAGAATCGCCGGTAGGACTAAAAGGGACCATGTTCGAAATGAAAGAATACGACAGGAACTCGAGATCGCCCCATTGAAAGAGGTTCTGCAAACCCGCCAATTGAAATGGTTCGGCCATGTAGTTAGGATGGAGGAACATAGGGACCCACTAAAGACGATGGACTATGTTCCGGATGGCAGAAGACCTAGAGGACGCCCAAGAATGTCCTATCTCGAATATATTGATAGACTTTGCAGAGGAAGAGGCAAAGATCTCCGACAGGCCAGGAATCTGGCTAGGAACAGAGATGAGTGGAATTCCTGGCTATGCACTCCCCAACGCTGAAAGGCACGAAGGGGATAAGCAAAAGAAGAAGAAGAAGATCAAACTCGGTATTTGATGTATTTATATGCCCGAGATATGACTGTAAAAATTTCATCAAAATTGATCAACAGGAGGGGGGACTTTACTTAATAAATTTTGTCCAATTTTTACCTTTTTGATCGATTATCTCAAAAACGGCTTTAACGATTTTTATCAAATTCGTTATGTTTAATGAAAATTAGTTGTTATTTAATATCAGGTAAGCTTTATCAATATTAAAATGTTCTGAGGAGGCTTAAATGGGGAAGGGGCTTTTTTTGTTTTTCTATAAAGTACCTTTGTTTTAGTTTATATTGGGAAATTAACTGTCTCTCATCACGCTTAAAAATAAGAAACTGCTAAATATGATATATGAAGAAAATCAAGTAAACATATACAGGAGAAAAAAAGAAAAATATTCCGTCAACTCATAAAACACCTTGAGCTCACGCATGCGCCGTACGCCTTTAATGACAAACCAATGCGTTATAATTGAACTGTTCTGTTCATTTGAGAAGTGGCAATTAACAAAACACATTAATTTCTAATCTATGTTAGTTGGTAAGTGAAAGTTGTGTGTTGCGCGCACGCACCAGATTTTTAAGTAAGAAATTAAAGTTTTTTCTAGAACATTAGCGAGATGATGTGCTAGAGATACCAAGCGGATGAAATGCAACTTGAGAGCAAAGTTTCATCTGAAGCATCCCATCTCTTATCAAGTTAGAAGTTTGCCATCTCTCCAGGCACCCTAATTCTACTCTGCTCCAACCATTCTGGAAACTCTGGAAATTATTAGAGGCGCAAAGTGTCCACTTTTTTTTTTTTTTAATATTCTTCTGGAATGATGAATAGGAAGGACTCCCCCCTTGAGTAAGAGAAAGAAATGCTGTTTTTTTTTTTTTTTCAAATTTTCAAAAATAATAGAAAAACTTTAGCTGGAGTTCTGAAATTTATATAGTACAACTTATTACAATGAGCATTTGTACAGTAGATGTGAAATCTTAAAACTCTACACACGAAAATGTTTATTTTTATATAACACCAAAAAGGTTTTTGTCTCAGTGTACACCAATGCTCGGGGAACAGTGAGACATCATATTAAAACTAAATATTTTAATTTAACATTTTAATAAAATGTTCACAATGTTAATATCACTATATACATATATATATATATATATATATATATATATATATATATATATATAAATGTCTTTTTTGTTTTTCAATTTAGGGACCAATACTTACTACTAAAATTCGAGATTAACATAATAGACAGCAATGATGTACTAAATTAATCTTAATTACATATTACATATTACTTACATTTACTTACATATTAATTAAATTCAGAATATAACACATAATGACATGAGATATCGTATCAGGAGGTTATAGTAATAGGTACACAATGATTTAGGTTAACCTGCCTTTTGCTAAAATAAATAGACTCCATGTTTTCCCCACTCGTGAAAAGGCGACACATGGGAAAAACACGGATTTTTCTAGTCCAGGCCAGAAAAAATAGATTTGACAACTAAATATCGAAAGAGAATGAAGTGTTGTGTCAATAAATCTACTTCAAATCAAATTTCATCAAAATCGGTTGAGCAGTTTTTGATTTTACCTCCGACAAACATCGGGACACGAGATTTATATATAAGATTAATACCCTAAAATATCTGACCTTATATATGGCAATCTTTTATAGCTTGGCTGCTTTTCTAGGTAATAGTCCCTCTTGGAATACACTTATTTTCTTTTTAAATTAGAATTCTAAAATATGAGAGGTAAGGCTCGTATTAATATGAATAATAATATGAAATAAAATAATCTTTCAATAACAGGAATGAACCATGGAATAGAAATAAAATTTAAAATAATTTAGAAATAATATAATTTATACATTAAAATGTTGATATATGACTAACATGATAGCATTGAATTATGGATATTTATTTTTACTATTGACAACGAAAACTATATAATTTAACAAGACAAAATAAACCTTAACACAATTCTAATTAAATACATCTATATAAATAAAGTTGAAATTCTGTTTGTTTGTTCTTTATAGAAATCCATACCGTTTGTCCTAAATTCTCCAAATTTCGCTCAGTAGTTCTTTCATACCAGGCGCGAACACCTGTCCATATTAAAATTGCATAACCTCAGCCGATCTTCAGCTGATATTCTTTATTCTCCGAATTTCGCTCAGTGGTTCTTTCAGACCAGGTGCGAACACCTGATCATATTAAAATTGCATAACTTCAGCCGATCTTTAGCTGATATTCTTTATTTTTATAAAAATCATAATGATCTTAATTTTACAATGTTTTTTTTTTTTTTACGAAATCGACCGTTTCTTTAGAAAAATGAAATTCCCCGTGTGAAACCGGGATATATACCGATAAATAATTTCTGTATATAAGATGAAATTCTGTTTTTTCTTTATAGAAATCCATTCCGTTTGTTCTAAATTCCCCAAATTTCGCTCAGTGGTTCTTTCATACCACGTGCGAACACCTGTCCATATTAAAATTGCATAACTTCAGCCGATCTTTGGGTATATTCTTTATTGTTGTAATAATCGTTTTGATCTCGCTTTACATTGGATTTTACGAAATCGACCGTTTGAGTCAATAAAAGTCTTAGTTTATAGATTTTATAGATTTAAAAATTGAAATTCTCCGGGTGAAACCGGGATGTACAGCTAGTTTAATAATAATTACAAGCGCTTTTAAATTACTTGAATTGAATTTATAATTTAAGTAATTAATTGAGCTCATTAAAGAAAATGAAATAAGTTATTCTTCATAATATTCAGGATACTTGCTATTGCTGATGCTGAATGTATGGATGATGTTCTCAATACCCTGGACTCCTCTTGTGTTCTTCTAATCTGAAGATCATAATCAAACTGTTAACTAAGTAGGATGGAGAAAAATGCAAAGTTGACTAGTCGGCTGTGCTTGATCGAATGCCCTTTGTTTCTCCTCCTACCCTCGACTTTTTCCTCCTTCTTGTGGCGATATCTTGTGGCCGAACCTTGCGATTATATCCCTTTCTCCCTTCAATATATAACTCCATCTCTCTTCGACATATCCGCTGGAACCTCGGATTTTATTTCCTGGCAGGTGTCTATACCGAATTTCTACAAATTCCCTTTGTCTGAATCTTGAGTCATCAGATCCTCAATTATTATTAAAAATATCTCCTAATTTAGCTATTAATAAATTTTAATAAGGCCCTTTTTGTTTCACGTATCAGTATATATATACATATGTCTTTAGAGAGAGTTGTAAATGTGAATTCTACATAGAGCAAGAAGCACCAGGGTTCAGCCGCCCCGTAATCTCCAGGTGTTCCTTTAAAACCTCAGACAAAAGGCCTCATTAAGAATTCTCTTTTCAATTTAGTTTCGCTTTAAGTCCTCAATATGGTTAAATGAAGGAAAGTTAGTTAGTAAGATTAAAGTTGTTAACATGTAAAGCCCGTGTTATTAGGGAACTCAGTAATTCTGTTAGAACATTCCAGGAATAGAATAGTTAATAACAGTCCAACAGTTGTATATTATTGTTTTACTACAACTTGGCAATTATAATAATAATATAATGAAATAATATAAAGAAGTATCGAAAGTCTCCGCTTTATAAATATAGTAAACTAGCTGTATATCCCGGTTTCATCCGGGGAATTTCATTTTTCTAATAAACGTGAACAATTCTATTAACATAAATAGCACTAATATATTATTATTCTTAGGGTTTAGGATATACTAGCTAGGGTGCCCGGCTTCGCTCAGGTAGTTGTGTGGTAGTTTTAATAACAGAAAAAACTTTAAAATTAAAGAAAATATAGAACAAAATTAACACTTTATTGAAACTTTTAACATGTTATCAATATTAAGATTCGAGATCTGCAGTGTCCGCCCAAATAAGGATATACCTACATACTTTATAGGGGGGTACGCTATATACTTTATAGGGGGTTGAAAATGTGAATGAACAAATAATTTCGCTGCAACTTTGTCGAGTATTGCATCGTTTTTTATGGTTTCTGTGATTCTGAATCTTATAAGCCCATTCCAAGCAGTCAGCAGATAATAAGTCATTAGATTATAGTTGAAAAATCTATTAGTTAAAAAAAAAATATATTTCGAGTACATCTTTAGCGCCGACTACTGTGATGGTCCTATTAGATTCAGAAGGTTATAAACTACCGAAGATTCATCGAAACTTTTTTTTTTAAAGACCTTTCTTCCAGTTCAACCTCCCTTAAGATATCCCCCTCCCCCGTAATTTGGACGGATTCTGCACCTACTATTACAAGGAGAAAACCAAAATATCATGAGGGCACAATTTTTTCATCATAATTCTTTTTATCCTGAACTATGAGGGGTGATAAAATCTTATTGAAAAAGTGCTGTAATTGGAGTTAGTCACTTTGTCAACTGGAACGCTCAACGTATTTTTCATAATTACATACAATAAGAACACTTCAAGCTTTTTATTTTCGATTTATAATCAGTCAATTCAGCTCTTCTTTTTTGTTTTATGTCTGTTTTTATTCGCTCACTGTACTACTAAAAAATGTTTACTCATATTGCATTAAATTTACTTAAGTATATGTTATATATTGATTAAATGTAATGTGTTACTCAATTAACCTTCTTATGAGAAAATTAATTTTGTAAGGTATCCAGTCGGTTTTCTAATTGATTGCAGATATGTAAAATCATTATTTTATTTTGAAAGAAAAGGTGAAACTAATTATTTTCGCTTGATTTTTTAGTAATTTAAAAAGAACAGCTGAAAAAATATATACCTAACCATTACAAACCGAACGGAATGAATGAACAATAAACATTGAGTGAAACACACGCTAGCGCTTCCTGGTAGTCTGAAGCTTGAACTAAATTTTTCATTCATTAACTCGTATGTCATTCTCAGGTATGCTAATTACATGCTAATTACAAATTCCAGCCATTTTCTCTTCAATTTTACACCCTTAAGAGAAAAACGGAAACCTTCTTCTCCGTTAGGGGTTCTATAGCAACAAGCTGACATAACTTCCTTGAACGTACTTTGAGTCGTTTTTGAGCCTTATCGGCACGCACTTTGTACACTTTGCTTTATAATATATATTGATTATATTTTTAATTTTACCATCTGGGGCATATATAATTAGGTCTTTGGCTACTCTCGATGAGCTTACTCTCGAGCATGCAAAGTAAAGCTGACCATAAGAAAACATGGGGATTCCAAATTGATACCAGCTACCCTCCGTGATCGCCTTTGTGAAGAAGCGAAAGTCTATATTAATGTTTGTCCCGAAGTAAATGGTCCATCGATGGCCCATAAACCAATGTTTTCAGATAAATGAATAAAGATAAATGCATTTGCAATTAATAAATTGCACAATAACAATTTACTTAAATAAGCTTAGTAACAGAACCAGACAGTAAGTCCAAAATGTGTCCATATACAAATTTCAGGTCAATGACAATTTTAATCACGATATGTGTAAAAAAAATCTGGTGAGATCCGCGCAACACACAACTTTCACTTACGAACTTACTTTGGTTAGAAATAGATGTGTTTCGA
>OU426979.1:182017545-182128276 GCA_911387785.2 Aelia acuminata
TTATTTTATATTGAAAAAGGCACACTTATACTTTGTATATGATAGTTGTAAATGTATATTTTTTTCATGTAAAAAATATAAGTTATATTTGTTTTGAATAATCTTTGCCCTTAAAAAAATATTTTATTCATTTGATGGTAAAAATAAAAATAAAAAAAGATTCAGTTATAATTAACTAAAAAGTAAGCGGTCGAATTATAAACTTAGCAATAAAATGTTTGTTTTTTTTTTAATTGTAGAAAAGAGAGTTGATTATGCCTAAGTAAAAGTAAGTTGTGTATTTTAGCTAGGAAAGACTAAAGTTTTTTTTATTAAAGTGGGTTTGTTTTTTATGTGACCGGGAAGTTTCCCAAATTGCTGAGAACAGTGGCAGGAAGGGAGGTGTAGTGGGAGAAGTCACTGACAAGTAGAGTCCCTCTGAATTCTTGGAGTGACAAATCTTCCAGAGACTGTGACCTTACAGTGACTGAAGTCAAAGTGACTTGTAAATTTTGGTCACAGTGACTACTGGTGACAGGTAAGTCACAGTGACAAAGTCACAGGGATGCCAGTCACTCCCCATCCCTGCTGTAAATAACCTGTATTTGCAAATACTGGCCTAGATGAGAATAACAAGAATGTATTTCAGCTATGGATATTTATTTATAGTAGCCTTGTTCAATGTAATATTTCATTTTCTTGCAAAAACTGAAATGCCTTTTTTTTGTCAGAAATTTCTTCAGCTAATTTCAAAAGACTCATTTCTATTATCACTGAAATTACAAATTAAGGTTATCACTGTTTATAACCACTACAGATTGTTGAATGTAACTGTTTACTAAAAGTAGCTGGATGTTACGTCGTGAAAGTAATTGGATGTGGCCTTCGCAAACAGACCCCAGCTGTTTTCATTGTTGACTTTGTCTGTTACAGCCACTAAGGTTAGACGTGTTTGTATGAGCTTGGCCATAGATCAAAGAATTTTAATCAAATTTTGCGTAAAAAATGGAATAAAGTGTAACAAAGTTTGTGAAATGTTAACAAAGGCATACGGTGAGTCTACTATGAGTAAAGCAAGAGTTTACGAGAGGTATAAGTGTTTCCAATAAGGCCGTGAAGACATGCCATGACGTCTTCGATTTTAATGGCATAGTGGCCTCGTGAATTCCTACCATCAGGTCAAACGGTCAATATTGAGTACAACCTACAAGTTCAACGTATTCTGCTTGAAGCAATCCGAATAAAACTCTCGGATTAGAGGAAAAAACAGTTTTTTGAATCACGCTAATGCACCTACTTCACACTTCATTGCTTGTTCGTCAATTTTTGGCCAACAACAATACTGCAACTAGGTACAAGTGCCTGAAAAAACAAATAAAAATGTTTGCCAAATTGTGCTGTATTTGTGCCAAAACCATTCTTCAGAAACGGGTATAAGTAATGTTTTGTTGTTAGAAAGTAGTTAATTGAACTTTTGAAAGATGACATGGGTGTAAACACTGAACCAGTGGGTATAAGAAACGTGCTTTCTGTGAAAATTTTCTAAGGCACTTATGCCCTTATGCAGTTACATGCTTCAATTATCATTATCCGTATTTTAGAAATAAGAAGCAATATCCGTACAACAGGGAACGACAACCTTTAAATGCCTATAACACAGTTTTTTTTTTTAAAGACATAATTCATGAAAATGGAGGTTCTTTTTATGTTTTAGTACCTTGCGTGAAAGGAGTTTCACAATACATCTACTGATACTGACCACTTAAATCTTTTTAGGATAATGGGACGTTTCGTCTGACCTACTAACTGAAGGTAAAATGAAAAAGAAAAATATATGGTAAAAAACTAGAAAAAAAAATCAAGACCTTTGTCGAAAAGGCAAAAAAATTCAAGGAAAAAGTTTAAAATGAATATTTTTTTTTTTTTTTGGACTAGCCTACAAGTAGTAACCGGATTCCGAGTAAGAATTCATAAATACATGAATAAAACTTCGATCACTCGTTTTTGTGAGCTTCTGTTAACCGTCCCTTCAGTAAAATTTAATACTTTTAATGCGATTTTCGAAGCTTATCGTAGCACTTACGTGTGTTAAACAATTTATTATTGCACTAAAATAATAATTTTCAATGCCACCCAAATATTATGAAAACACAAATATTTAAACAGGTTACAAAAATTATCACTTAGTAAGACTCAAATAACCGTGTGACTGGAGCTCCAGAACAAAGACTAACTCTCCAGTCCACCGCTCCTTAAATATAGTAGTAAGGCGAAAAGTCTAGAACCTTCTGGGCCAGCGTAGATGGTACTCGAACATCGCAGTCACAAACATGTGCTGTGACAGTTTGTTTCAACTGTTAGTTTGTTCAAACAAAAGGTCTAAAACTTGTCTAAACATAGTTTTTATGGTTACCGTTTAAAGTTATGATATTAACAGAAAAGTAGACAATTTTACCTCATGTACAGTAACAAGAATATATCATGATTTCACAACATGCGCACTAGGTATAGATTATTTGGTAAGCTTAAAAAGTCAACTTATTAAGGAAAAAAAAAACATGACCACATAAAAACTTATGCTTTTATTGTATTTTTACTATTATTATTAAAATTAAAATTTATTATTATTAAAAATTGTATTTTTCTTAGTCATTTAAAAAAATGTGCAAAGAGCGCAACACACAACTTTCACTTACCAACTTACTTTAATTAAAAATCATAGTGTTATTAAAATGCCAGTTCTCAAAGTCATACATTTTTCCACATTCATTTACTTATTTTTGTGTGTATTTGCTGCTTAAAGTACACACTTTTTTTTTTTTTTATTATTAAATAAAAGATATCACTTGTGATGTTTCGGCAATGCAAGCATAATACTCCAAGTCGTCTGATTTTATAATTCTTTATGTAGTAGTTGAAAACTTCAAATAGTTACCATGAAACAAATAGCTTCCATTAAATGAATAGAATATGTTTAATTATAAACAATGGTCTGTCATTAAATGCGTATTGCGCATGCGTGGGCTCAAAGTGTTTTCTGAGTTGACGGAATATTTTTCTTTTCTTTTTTCCTATATATGTTTACTTGTTTTTTTTTTTTTTCATATTTCAAATTTAGCCATTTCTTTTTTTTAGGCGAATCGAGAGATAGATAATTCCTCCGTATAAACAAAAACAAAGCTACTTTGTAGAAAAACAAAAAAGGCCCCTTACCTATTTAAGCCCTTTCAGAACATTTTACCTGATATTAAAGAATACTTGATTCTCGTTAAATATGACGAGTTTAATCAAAATCTTTAAAGCTATTTTTGAGAAAATGGAAAAAATCGTAAAAAGTTATGAAATAAGGTACCCCCTCCGTTTGACCAATTGTGATGTAATTCTTGCTATCGCCTCCCAGGCATATACATACTCGTATATCAAATACCCAATTTCAGGTTCGTAGGGTTTATAGTTTTTGAGCTAGTCTTCACTAGTCTTCACACACACACACACACACACACACACAAACACAAACACACAGACTGTTTCGCGGGACTTGCTTATTTGGACTCAGGGGACCCCAAAAACGAGTATTTCAGATGAAAACCGGAAGTTAAAATTTTTCACATACTTTCCCTTACTATACATTTGATATACAGCTAAGTGAAAGTAAAAATGTTTTTAAATTAAAATTTTTTTATGAATGTTAAATTATTTTTTTTTTTTAAGTTGAGGTATTTTCCTAATATTATTCCTGTTATCCGTATACTAGCCTAACCGTCTTGTCTCTGGTACCGACCTTCAAAATCGAAATTTTACGGTAAGTTTGAGACAAGTGGTCTACAGTCATATTTTATGTTGTTAAGTAAATCAATGCTAAAATTAGAAAAACTGTGGATTTGAAATCTAAATTCAATTTTTTTAGTCTTTTACGATTTTATCCATGAAAATCGTATAATTTTATCCCGACCTTTTCGTTCATGTTAAGGCATGATTATGGGAACAAATATTCTCGAAACATCTCCATATTAAGTGTTTTATTGTAATCATATAACGAATTTGTATATTAAGTAACGCATAACTTATTCAAATTACGTAATCCGACTCTTTTATAGTTACAAGGATACACTCGTAAAAAGATAATAATAGGTTACTTAAAAGTAATCGTTCTTCATAAATAAGTAATGTATCTGTGTAAATAAAACTATTTTTGCTGATTTCCCAGGCCAAATAAGCTATTGTGTCGCGGAAAATAGGGCCTTCATTATTTGACTGGTCTGCAATTGACACGTGTGCCCGAACAAAACGGCAATTTCCTCAAATTTATTTTACATTCAGTGAAAAAGATTTCTTATATTTTAGTAATCAAAAAATTATACTTATTTAAACAAAATAATATGTCTCTATTTCTCTGAAATTTTTGTTATACAATAGCAGTTTAATTTACAAAAGATGACGTTACGTACTGATACCTACTCCCCCGATTTCGCAAATTTTGAAGAGAAAAGATTTGGCTCCGCCGGGAGTGGAACCCCCGGTGACATGCTCGGATGCTAACCACTGCACCACAGAGCTCGGCTCCAAGCAGAGCCAATCTTCCTTTTCACTGATACCTTCTCCCCGAGTATAAAAAATGATTTAAAAAAGGTGGTAACCCACAAATTAAGATTAGATTAATATAAAATAATTAAAATTGACGTATGTCAATAAATACAAGAAATTGGACAAAATTTGTCCCCTCCCGTTCCTACTCCCAAAATTTGCGAGATCGGGAGAGTAGGTATGAGTGATTGGCTCTGCTTGGAGCCGAGCTCTGTGGTGCAGTGCTTAGCATCCGCGCATGTCACGCGGGAGACCTGGGTTCGACTCTTGGCGGAGCCAAATCTTTTCTCTTCAAAAAATAAATTCTTTAAAAAAGGTGATCACCCACAAATTAAGATTAGATTATTATAAAATAATTAATATTGACCTATGTCAATTAATACCATAAATTGGACAAAATTTGTCCCCTCCCGTTACTACTCGACAAAACTTGCGGGATCGGGGGAGTAGGAATCAGTGATGAGGAAGGATTGGCTCTGCTTGGAGCCGAGCTCAGTGGTGCAGTGGTTAGCATCCGTGCATGTCACGCTGGAGACCGGGGTTCGACTCCCGGGGGAGCCAAATCTTTTCTCTTCAAAAAATAAATTATTCAAAGAGCTTAACCTTGTAAACAGAAATATTTGGTCCATGTAGTCGCCCCTTGTGGTCAAAAATCGAAGTAACGTTTAGTTCCACACTCTTTTTTTCAAAGATGTTTATGTGGAAAAATGCCTTAACATATGAGGAGGCTTTAATTAATCTTTAACAAGTGACAGGACGACAGAGCCAAGGATTATGTACTCCCTTTAAAAAATCCTAGGGCCACCTCGGGACGCGAACCCGCGACCTTAAGTATTGTAGGTTGCTATGCTAACCATAGACTATTTGGTGACCCCTCAATAATTTTTAAATAAAGTTTTTATAACAACAACGATCATGGAATGCGCCTAATCATGAAATAGTATTATCTTGGATGCGTTCATATTTATCACAGGTCATTTAGCAACGCGATATCGTCAAGCGACAGACCATTACGTAGTGATGTCATGCGAGTGTAATAATTCTAACAATTAAAAGGTTAGATGATGTGCAAAATACAAGGTCTCCAACACAAAGTTTAACATCATTTCACCAGACAGATATATGTTGTTGGTAAAATAAAATGGAGACGGTTCAAAATCAAATAAATTTAAATTTAATTTCTATAATTTATTAATTACTACCTGACCCGATAGACGTTTTTCTATCCATATTACATAACTTTATTTGTAATGGTTTAGAGAAATTCGATTTATGTGACTCTGAGAAAAACGTAAATCTAAGTAGTCATAACATATCACTGGTGTTTGGGCAAAAGGGCTTAAGTGTCTTTTTTTTATGAAAATGAGGTTTTTATGGCTTCTTGTCAAAAAATCTATTTGTTTTTAATGGTTCAATCGGCTTAAGTGAAACCAGCTTACTAAATGGTGTAATTAAGCTGATCTTAACGGCACAAGTCATATTTGCTATATGGCAATGATCCAATGGGGTTAAGTGACACTTGATAAAACTTACATCCTTTATACCAGAACGTGTGCAAATCAAAAGGGCCTATGTACTTATGCCAATTCTACGCCCTTTGGATTTGTTTCACAAACATATGTCTGCTACCTAGTTCTTCTTAAGCAGCATGCATTAATTTTGATGGAAAAACAACCGATTTGGATCTAAGATAATTATGTATTTATTAAATTAAATTAAATTAAACTTTAACTTCTAGCACAATGGTTTCGGTACGACAATGACTTTGGACGTATTAGTTTTAAAAACAGCCTGAATAGAGAAGATCCCTTTGATTATGTTAATTTTAAAGAAGAGGCCGACAGCCAAGCACATTCACGTTGAAAAATCCCTACAGTGAGCCAATCCCAATATCAAAGAAAAAGAAAAAAGATATACTAGATCTTTTACAACTAATTCCCCCCTACTTCCACGATTATTACTGAAACCTTAGGTGTAATAATGATGATGATATTGACCCTGATTTAGTTGATGTAGGAATAGATCAATAACTTCATCAAGAGTTTCATTTTTAAACTAATAACGTACCTTTCGATTGATTTTTCATCATTTTTGTAATTGATTGTGTATTTTTAGTGTTAACACGTTTTTATATAAAATCATAATAACAATATAAAATAAAATATTTTTGATTTTTCCAAACTTTTTGACACCCTTAGGGCATGGTCCATTTTTCATATCCTTGGTAAAAAGGAATTAGGTTGATTATTGTTAAGTACAAAATGCTAATGAGTTATGATCAGAAGGCCACAAGAGACAAAAATATGAGATACAAAGGGCTTAAATGCACTTAAAATAAATAAATAAGTAATATTTTGTTTAAATTTGTATTTCGCTATAATGTTTAGCCTCTTATAAGATAATATAGTGATTCATGAATAAAGAAATCCTTTAAAATGATTTTTCAAAACTTTGAAAAATCGTTCTGTAAACTTCACATTTCAACACTTAACAACCCCTTTTGCCCAAACACCGGTGATATATTAATAATAATAGCAGAATATTTCAAAGTGTGTGGAGGAGCCAATCCTATAACAAAAAGTTCATAAAACACTTCACTTCGATACGTTAATCTTTTAACATGGGCTATATTTTGTGGTTTTAATTCATCTTTTATTTCCTCAATTGTACAATAATTTAATTCGGGGCACCAAATAATCCCTTTACTTTGATTTAGTTTCCCATGTGCTTCTACTTTAACCGGAAAGTTATTAAGTAGATTTTCACATTTTAGGAGCTTTTCTGATAGGATATCTGAGAAAACTTCAACTAAAAGGGTCCCATCTCGTAATTTTTACTTTCACTTACCCATATATGAAATATATAGTAAGTGGAAGTATTGCGATCGTGAAAATTTTCGCCTTCCGGTTTTCAACGGAAATACACGTTTTGGGGTCCCCTGAGTCAAAATAACCAACTCCCGCGAAATGGTCTGTGTGTGTATGTGTCTGTGTCTGTGTGTGTGTGTGTGTGGACAGACTAGCTCAAAAACTATAAACCGTGCGAACCTGAAATTGGGTATTTAGAGTATATATATGCCCGCGATGTGACAGCAAAAATTTCATCAAATTTGCTCAAAGGGAGGGGGGTACTTTATTTAATAACTTTTTAATTTTTTTTCGATTTTCTCAAAAACGGCTCTAACGTTTTTGATTAAACTGAGTATTTCATCTATTTATATGCCCGAGATACGACTGTAAAAATTTCATCAAAATTGATCAACCGGAGGGGGGACTTTACTTAATAAATTTTGTATTATTTTCACGTGTTTTTTTTATTTACTCAAAAACGGTTTTAACGATTTTAATCAAACTTGGTATTTGATTTACTTATATGCTCGAGATACGACTGTAAAAATTTCATCAAAATTGATTTACAGGAGGGGGGACTTTACTTAATAAATTTTGTATCATTTTTTCGTGTTTTTGTTATTTACTCAAAAACGGTTTTAACGATTTTGATCAAACTTGGTATTTGATGTATGTATATGCCAAAGATGTGATAGCCAACATTTCATTAAAATTGGTCTAACGGAGGGGGCACTTTATTTCATAATTTTTTTCCAATTTTTACCTTTTTGTCAATGATCTCAAAAACGGCTTTTACGATTTTTATCAAATTCGTTACGTTTAATGAAAATTAGTTGTTATTTAATATCAGGTAAGCTTTATAATTATTAAAATGTTCTGATGGGGCTTAAATGGGGTAGGGGCTTTTTTTGTTTGTTTTTGTTTCCTATAAAGTACCTTTGTTTTTGTTTTTATGGAGAAATTAACTGTCTCTCGTTCCGCCTAAAAATAAGAAATGGCTAAATATGAGATATTATAAAAATAAAGAAAATATATGGAGGAGAAAAAAAGAAAAATATTCAGTCAACTCATAAAACTCGTTGAGCCCACTGATGCGGAGGACGCCTTTTATGACAGACCATTGTTCATAATTAAAGCCGTTCTGTTCATTTGAGAAGTGGCAATTAACAAAACGCATTAATTTCTAATCTAAGTAAGTTGGTAAGTGAAAGTTGTGTGTTGCGCGCACGCACCAGATGTTTTACTTCTCCAATTATATTTTTTACGCTTTTATATATAAGGAACGGCGAAACCTTTGTGAAATCTTAGGGATTTCCATCGTAATCCGCTCCGGTTCTCTTAATTATTAAAACATTTTACTCGGTATTCCCATAAAACGTCTCTTTAAATTTAAAAAAATTAATTTTTTTGTTTGTAACTATTTTTCTTAAAGCTCCACAAATACATATAACCTAAATTTCATCCTTATTTGGTTCTTCAATTTTACTGTATAATGTTACGTTTTCAAGGTGCACGTTTTCGCGAATAAGTTGCGTCGAGTTGCCGGTAGGTAACGTCCGAAACGGTGCCGAGTGCAAAGGGTTAATTTATTTTAAATTTGTGCCCAGCAAAACCTTCTTCACACTCTGTTAGGGTTCTCGCTACCATTTTTAGAATCACAAATTTGAGTCATAATTAATTTAAGAAAGACTTTTCTTTAAAGTTACTAACTGTCAAAATAAAAATTAACAAATAATTCGCTTTATTCGTGGGGAAATAGCAAAATTAATTTTTTCTGTAATCGTTGAATAATGGTAACATTATTAAACTGAAATGAGTGAAGAAAGTGAAACATTTTGCAATAGAGTGAAGAAAGTGATTACTTTCTTCACAAGTGAAGAATGTGAATTGCCTTCTTAATTAGTAATAAATATAAATTAAAAAATATGGTGCGTGCGCGCAACACACAACTTTCACTTACCCACTTACTTACATTAGATTAGAAATGAATGCGTTGTGTTAATGCCACTTCTCAAAGTTACACATTTTTCCACATTCATTTCTTACCTGATATTAAAGAACACCTAATTTTCATTAAACATGGCGAATTTGATGAAAATCGTTAAAACCGTTTTTGAGATAATCGAAAAAAAGGTAAAAATCGGAAAAAAAGGTATGAAATAAAGTGCCCCCTCCCTTTGACCAGTTTTGATGAAATCTGTGCTGTCACATCGCGGGCATATACCAACACCAAATACTGAGTTTTGTCAAAATCGTTAAAGCCGTTTTTGAGTAAATAAAAAAAACACGTGATAATGAGACAACATTTATTAAGTAAAGTCCCCCCTCCGGTTAATCAATTTTGATGAAATTTTTACAGTCATATCTCGGGCATATTATTACATCAAATACTCAGTTTAATCAAAATCGTTAAAGCCGTTTTTGCGTAAATAAAAAAAACACGTGAAAATGATACAAAATTTATTAAGTAGTGTCCCTCCTCCGGTTAATCAATTTTGATGAAATTTTTACAGTCATATCTCGGGCATATAAATAGATCAAATACTGAGTTTAATCAAAATCGTTAGAGCCGTTTTTGAGAAAATCGAAAAAAAAAAAAGTTATAGTAAAATAAAAGTAAAATAAAAAGTTATTAAATAAAGTACCCCCTCCCTTTTGAGTAATTTTGATGAAATTTATGCTGTCACATCGCGGGCATATACTTACACTAAATACCCAATTTCAGGATCGCACGGTTTATAGTTTTTGAGCTAGTTTGTTCACACACACACACACACACACACACACACACACACACACACACACACACACACACACACACACACACACACACACACACACACACACACACACACACACACACACACACACACACACACACACACACACACACACACACACACACACACACACACACACACACACACAGACCATTTCGCGGGACTTGGTCATTTCGACTCAGGGGACCCCAAAACGTGTATTTCCGTTGAAAACCGGAAGTCGAAATTTTTCACGATCGCAATACTTCCACTTACTATATATTTCATATATAGGTAAGTGAAAGTAAAAATAATTTGAAGTTGGAAATTAAATGCTTTTAAATGTTTCTTAACGTTGTAAGAATTTATTTTAACAAAATAAATTGAAATGTGAATGAATTATTGGTGGAAATAATCAATATATTTTAAAATTTAAATATAATAATAATTACCTTCCTTGTTTATAACTAGCACGTGTTTATAACTGCATTACTTCACAATCATTTTAATTTAAACAGACATCTTTGATATTACTAAAAAACTTCAAAAAACACTGTTTGATTAAATATTATTATTATTATATTATTTTTTATTTAATTAAACATTTTTAATTTATTGTTATAACATTTTATAACCTTTCACAACCATGCTTATAACCTACCAACAACATACCATAATCTTCACAACATCCTAATTTTGTTCATATTCTGGTTAGATCTGATCATGTATTACACGGTTACAGAAAAAAATTAATATTACACTCGTGAAAAAAGTAGACTCTTTTTTTCATTAATTAATATTTACAACTCTCGTGAAATTACCACACTCGCTTCGCTCGTGTTGGTAAACGTTTCACTCGAGTTGTAAAATGATCTATTTTCGTCACTTGTATAATAAATAACTATATTTTTTATCATTTTTTTTTCAACTTGTAGTGTATATGTAATCCTCAATAATTTTTGTTTGTTTTTCAACATCCCTATATGCTAGTAAGGCTAATCGGACGATACTACTGTGGGAGTCCTAAATTTTGTCTATCCAAATTTAATTAGGTTAAGGATCTTTATCGAGTACCTGACATCGTACAGGCTCGGGACTTACATTAAACGTCCTATCCGAAAGATTTTACCCCCTTTAAAAAATCCTTGGGAACCTCGGGACGGTAACCCGCGAGCTTTATTATCGTAGGTTGCTATGCTAACCACTACACCACAGGTGACCCCCGTTCTTGTTTTAATAAAAGATTTTAATTCTTAATAGTTTATACTTTACTGGAACACCTTTTTAAATTTCTTTTTGGTCTTTTATTATTCCAAATTTATACTACAGTGAAAAATCCAATCTTCCTTTATGATATTTATATTTTTTCAATACATTAACCCTTTAACCGGGCGGGACGTATATAGGCGTCCAACCTAAACGCTACCGTGAACGGGCAGGACGTATGTATACGTCCTTGAAATATATGTTGTGCCCCGGAATGGGTGGGACTTATATTTTCGTACAACAGAGTGATTAGTCATCGATACATGTAACGACGTGAATTTATACATATATATTATATACACACACACACATATATATATATATATATATATATAATTTATAATATTTATAATAATAATATATTTAATTTATATTTATATATATATATATTTTTTGTACTCTTTATAATAGGTTAAGGCTGTAAATTTATAATTTCTTAATTCGATACTTTTATATTTTTGTTGATATTTTTTCTATTTGTTTGTCATTTTGTGTTTTCCTTTGTGGTTTATATATAAATAAACGAAAACGAATATATTTCATAGCCTTCTCATTTATTTTAAGCATAAATGAAAAAAATAATAATATGAAGTTACATTGCACCGGGCGGGACGTATATACACGTCCTAGTGAAAGAGCTCACGCCCGTTGTAGGATGCGTAATTTAAAAGGGAACTCCCCGGTTAAAGGGTTAAAACCTCACAACGTTTCGAGGCTCATTGCCTCATCTTCAGGAGTACAAAACATATATGTATTATAACCATACAATATATCAATTCATTAAAATCTCGTCAATAAATAAATAATTATGTCAGATTGCACTTCTTTCTTTGGCCACCTCACTGATACTGGAGTAGTGCAAAGAAGTGCAATCTGACATAATTATTAATTTATTGACGAGATTTTAATGAATTGATATGTTGTATGGTTATAATATATGTTTTGTACACCTGAAGATAAGGCAATGAGCCTCGAAACGTTATGACGTTTTAATGTATTGAAAAAATATATATCATAAAGGAAGATTGAATTTTTCACTGTAGTATAAATTTTGAATAATAAAAGACAAAAAAGAAATTTTAATTCTTATATTCTAGACTAAGTGACAACTTTTCGAATCCTCTGTTCTTCAGAATACCAGCATTGTCTCTTTTATTTGCGAATTCGTGGTTTACGAACCAAAACATTTTCATTCCAAGATGGATCAAAAAACAACCGTGTAATCGCCCCTAGCGGTCAAAAAGCGAAGCAAGGTTTGGTAATCGATTACGTGAACAGGTCTTCTGGCTTTTTATTTCGATAAATTCAAACATCCATTGTGTAAATTAAGCGTTGTAACAATGCTGACAATTAGGCAAGCATCAAAGAAATATATTAACCTTGGTTTGAGGTTAATTGTTTTTTCTTTATTATTACTTTTTTATTTATTATTACTTTTTTGTTCTTTCCATTTATTACAACAACAAAAAAAACTCTATATAACACATCGATTCCCATAAACCAACAGTATATATAAATTTGAAACTAACAATGTCTATAATTTTATGAGCAGACCCGACCACACGTTGCTGTGGCTCAGTAGCTATAATGCGTTGAATTAATTAATAATAATAATAATAATAATAATAATAATAATAATAATACTTTATTGTTAGCTATTTACAAAATTTACAAAAGGATTAAAAAATAAAGTATACATGGCCATGGCAATAGCCGTCTGCCAGAGTTCACTGAAAGTATAAAGTGTACAAGCTCAGGTAAACAATAATAAAATACAATTATGCAATTACAATAAAGAAAATAAAACGTAGAAATTAATTAACTTATGATTTACTTTTAACATATTAAATAACGTACAACAAAGATAGAAAGAAAATAATAAAAGAGGTATAATTATACTCTGAGGAACAATAAATTAAAAAAAAAAAAAAAAAAAATACAAAGAAAAAGATAAATAAAAGAAAAAATCTTAGATTCAATATACCATAGTAAAAATAAAGTAAAGAATAGAACTTATAAAGTTAAATATCAGACATCCAGGAGTACCTAGCCCTCCAAGCGTGACGAGCAAAACGGATCAAGGGACGAGGATGTGAGAGACCAGCCAGAAAAGAAATTATCTCATCCCTTGTGAGAGAGCGCTTGTTAAAATAAAGTAAACGAAACTCAGCCAATAGAGGACACTCTCCCAAGAAGTGATACAAATCTTCACGAGAACTGCAATTGCAGAGAGAACATCTTGACTGATCGGGATCATTTTCAAACCAAGGACGATAATTCAAATAAAGAAGCTCTCCCCTCAATTTCCAAAAAATTCAAATCTTTGGAGAGAGATGCAGTAACGCGGTTTTTATAATCCGAGATTAAAAATTTGTATAAGGGTCTGGCCACACATGTCCGCACCGGATCCGCACCGTAGCAATAATACAGCTTATGTTCAGAATATTTTTAATTTAACTTACATATTACGTTGAATTAATTATATCCTATTCTTTTCCATACAGTCAAATCGAAATTCACTGATAAAGATAAAAACGTTTCAGCTAATCTAAAAATCAACGGGATTTAAAATAGAACTTCAGGCCAAATTTAAAATTATTGGGTTAAAAAAAATTTATGCGGGTTAAAGTTTATTAAGTTTAAGTATATTTGACTATAGTTCATTCTATTTGAGGCGTTTAATTTAAAAACCGGCTACATCCATTTTAAACAATTTTTCTGGACTGATCAAAAAAGGTTCAATTGGAACCGCTTTTGATTAGATATGGAATCTTTTAGTATTGTTTTTCGAAGGATCTAGACGTCTTTGAAACAAACGCTTCTAAGACATTGTTTTTAACATGAACAACTTGAAAACGCCTCATTTATCGTAATGCTAAAAGGCGCACAACGATTTTGATTAACCTGTTTTTTTATAAAAATAAATAGATTAGATGTTTTCCGCACACGTGAAAAGGCGACACACAATTGCCTAAAGAAAAAGGTGGGTTTTCCTCCAAATCCATTTTCTCTTTAACTTCGTTTTTTCTTGTAGATCCTAAAGAAGTATAACATGAAATATTTATATTTTTTAATTTTAAACAGGACCAATCATATATATTATTTCTCAAGGCCTTTTTTTGTCGGTATGCCATAACTTCCTTAATACCTCATCAAAATTCATGAATGAGGCATCATTGTAAAGCTTTCCTTAACCGCTACACCGGAAAAATATAAAAATCACTCATTTCGATAGCGAGTTATAAGCGATCGCGGTTTTCTCGAGAAAATGGCCATAGAGGTGTCTAAATGGTGTCAATCTTTTCAAGTAGAACATTTTCGTTCATATACAGTTTTTTGATTAACTCCGTTTGCGAGTTTCAAGCGAAAAACTGCACTTCTCAGCAAAAATATCAAAATGATCGCAGGGCTTTTTTTGATGTTGTCATTTTTTTACTTTCACTTACAGTTCCATTCGGGTTCCCCTTTTTTAATGGGAAAGTTTAAGTTCAGAAGTCCCTACCTCCAATAATAATTTACTGTTGCCACTTATATCACTATTTTTAAGTACTGTAAATACATACATAAGTGCGCTGTTTTTTTTACTTTCACTTACCTATATATGAAATATGTAGTAAGTGGAAGTATTGCGATCGTGAAAAATTTCGACTTCCGGTTTTCAATGGAAATACACGTTTTGGGGTCCCCTGAGTCTTTACTTAATAAATTTTGTATCATTTTCACGTGTTTTTTTTTTTTTATTTACTCAAAAACGGTTTTAAAGATGTGATAGCCAATATTTCATCAAAATTGGTCAAACGGAGGGGGCACTTTATTTCATAATTTTTTCCAATTTTTACCTTTTTTTCGATGATCTCAAAAACGGCTTTAACGATTTCTTTCAAATTCGTCATGTTTAATGAAAATTAGGTATTCTTTAATATCAATGATGACAAACCATTGTTCATAATTTAATTCATTCATTCATTCATAAATTCATTCATAATTAGTAGTAAAGTAAATTTATTAACTTCAAATACATATAAATACCAATATTATTCACAATAAATTTACATAGACTTGGATATATACTATCCGTCAGTCGAGTGACATACATGATTATAATAGAAATTATAAAGTGAAAAAATGGGAAAAAAGAAAAGGAATTATTCTGCATAATCATATTTAAATAATAACGCTTGAGTTATAAATTTATGTAGGACATTATAGTTTTTTCCATTTAGGTATTCTATGACTTCTTCTTCAGGGATCTTGCTTTTGTTGAATATATTGATTCTTATCTCGGACAGGTTGGGACAGATTCCAATGAAATGTATAAACACTCTCAGGTTGCAGAGGGAGCAAAGGGCGCTTTCGTCGTAGGTCCAAGGTTTCCGGTTGAGATTCAGAGTTTCTGTCCTGGCTCTCATTATGTTACTCATCATCTTAAGACTATTTTGGTCGCTTATATATGAGAGCTCTTTGCATTCGAATTTTAGTCTCTTGTAGGTTGAGTGATACTGTGCTTTAGATAGTTTATCTAAACATTTTTGTCTCTCTTTGCACTTCAGAGTTTCAATTATCTCCCCAATCATAGTCTTCACTTTTTCTGGAGGAGTCACGAACAAATCTTCGGGTTTTACATCCACTTCGCGACATATCTTTTCCAAATCCGTGTAAAATCCTATTTTTTTAAACCAAATTTTGTAAGTAAGCTGTTTGGTTAATCTGTGGCCAGGAGAATTCAATACTCTCAAAATATATGTTAGGTGTAGCTTTAAAGTATAAATATGTAACGGGGGTTTGCTTGTTTCCAAATAGAGTGCATAATTTGGTGTACTTCTTGGGAGATTAAAGATTCGCTTAAGGAAACTTCTTTGGACTTTCTCAACTTGGTCGTAAGCCTTACCACCCCAGACCTGAGCGCCATAGCAAAGGATCGCTCTTGTTATTGTTTCGAAAATTTTCATTTTTGCTGAAATAGGAACTTCTTTTTTTAATAGAAAATTACGCCATGTAGCATGTATCCCTTGCATCGTAGTGGAATATTTTTTGTCCAAGTGTTTACGAAATGTCATGTTGGTTGTTATATTTATTCCTAAATATTTGTAAACATTCACAATTTCTATCATTTCACCATTATATATCCACTGATCGTCTCGTGATACTTGCCCACCATTCCGAAATACCATAACTTTTGATTTTTTTAGGTTAACACTCACTTCTTTTAAATTACATTCATAATTAAAGCCGTTCTGTTTATTTGAGAAATGACAATTAACAAAACGCATTAATTTCTAATCTAAGTAAGTTGGTAAGTGAAAGTTGTGTGTTGCGCGCACGCACCAGATTTTTTCAATTTGTCGAGGCAAACATTTTTGGTTATGCATATACGCTTTTCCGATTTTCGTCGTCGTTTGGGAGTTACTAGCAAAACCTATTTTGTTAATATATAAATACCTTAAACTTATGTTTCAAAAAATAAATAATCTATTCTTTACTTCAAACCTCACCTATGCCCATGACGCACTAAATACGCACTGTACGATACTAAATATAGGCGTGTAGGTGCTTTAGGTAAGTGGGAATTAAGTAATTTAGAGTGCGCACGCATTTCACGGGTCAGCTAGTAACTCATTAAGGTCTGGCCACACATGTCCGCAACGGATCCGCACCGTAGCAATAATACAGGTTATGTTCAGAATATTTTTAATTTAACTTACATATTACCCTTAGTTATGCCTAAAGTGGCCTGTGTCTGACATGTGTGGCTTGAACTTTAGGCATAACTAAAGGTAATATGTAAGTTAAATTAAAAATATTCTCATCATAACCTGTATTATTGCTACGGTGCGGATCCGGTGCGGACATGTGTGGCCAGACCCTTACTGATAAGACGTATTTATTTGGTTTATTGGCCTTGAATAGTAGCGACTATTTTGGTATTTTTGACGAAATTCCAATGCTTAAAACTTAATTTTATACGAATACTATTCAAACTTAAAAAGTTGTTCCCTCAAAATTAAGGATATTCGACCTAACCAATCATTAAATGTGGTTACAGATATGGGTGATTCTAAAATTATGGTGATATAGGCGGGCGCAATCGAATATAGGGTGCGCTAGTAGTTTTGCAAAATGTCGGAAAGAACGGTGTTAGACTTAGTTGATGTGATAGAGATAATTGGTAATTTTAAAAGACCATTAATTGAAGGGCAGGCTATTCTTGATGCAAATCACATATTTACATGTGGAATAGCATCTAAAAATAAAAAAACAGTTATTTTACAAGCCTCGTGCCTTTAAACTAGCAAATCTTAAAGGACTGCCCCATCAAATAAAAGTGGAAATTAAATTTATTAATAATAATAAGCAATTTTCTTGTCATTGTACGTGTAAAGCTGGTAGTTCTGGTAAATGCAAACACATCATTGTAACTTTACTTGACGTTTTTCGGTTAGTAATAACATTAATTACCTATTCACACAATCATTGTTATGACAGCTTAGATTCTTTGTCATATTATTTATTTATTTGTCAAAACTTTCAGGCTTCGCATTGAAAACATGGAACAATTAAGCACAACGGATGTAATAGAAAAATGGGGAAAATTAAAAAAGAAAAGCAAATCTATGACACTATGGTCTCAATGTTATTTACATAAAACTAGCATTTTGGAATAATAAAATGTCAAATACTAATATTTACCTGGATAAATATAGTCTCTTTCTTTAAAATAAAGACTACATATCGTCATATGTTTCGAAACAGGCTTATCTATTCTTAATTTTACAATCCACTCTTTAAGAAGCTTTTTATTTTTTGGAAATAAAAGGGAATGACACGTCTTTTTATTTTCTAATTGAACACTGAGGGACCGAGCAATACCTATTAGATATTTTTCAAATGATTTTTTGCTCAATCGGGTTTTAATTATGGAAAAATAAATTAAAAACGCCAAAAAAACCTATGAATCCCAGGTAATGGCCCCGCTTTTATCCCCGTTTCTCTAGTTCCTGCAGCGCCGTCGCAGAAGCAGCACTGTCGCTTGCGCCCGCCTATTTGGCTCTTAAATTGTTTGGAATTTCAAAGTCACCTTTTCTTATGTTTCTGGTTTCAGATGACATGCTGCTTACAACATATGTGAAGTGTGCACACACTTATATTCATAGTTTCCAAGATAATGATTTTCAAATAAAGTACAGTTCTATGGAGTGACAAAACGTAACATTTGACATTATTGTATTAATTTAAATCTTTAAATTTTAATGTATCGTTACGTCTAAAATCAGCCTCGTTCTTATATAGGTAAAAGAGTTCGATTCCTACCATCAAAATAGTTAAAGAACAAACAGTTAACTATAGAATTTAGTTTAAAAATTTATTTGGTGGTTTAAGGGAGGGGGGAGATTTAAAATGTGTATACTTAAGGGAAAACTAACTTTCTGAACTGACAATAGGCGGGCGCAAGCGACGGTGCTGCTTCTGCGACGGCGCTGCAGGAACTAGAGAAACGGGGATAAAAGCGGGGCCATTACCTGCGATTCATAGGGTTTTTTGGCGTTTTTAATTTATTTTTCCATAATTAAAACCCGATTGAGCAAAAAATCATTTGAAAAATATCTAATAGGTATTGCTCGGTCCCTCAGTGTTCAATTAGAAAACCAAAAGACGTGTCATTCCCTTTCATTTCCAAAAAATAAAAAGCTTCTTAAAGAGTGGATTGTAAAATTAAGAATAGATAAGCCTGTTTCGAAACATATGACGATATGTAGTCTTTATTTTAAAGAAAGAGACTATATTTATCCAGGTAAATATTAGTATTTGACATTTTATTATTCCAAAATGCTAGTTTTATGCAAATAACATTGAGACCATAGTGTCATAGATTTGTTTTGCTTTTTTAATTTTCCACATTTTCCTATTACATCCGTTGTGCTTAATTGTTCCATGTTTTCAATGCGAAGCCTGAAAGTTTTGAGAAATAAATAAATAATATGACAAAGAATCTAAGCTGTCATAACAATGATTGTGTGAATAGGTAATTAATGTTATTACTAACCGAAAAACGTCGAGTAAAGTTACAATGATGTGTTTGCATTTACCAGAACTACCAGCTTTACATGTACAATGACAAGAAAATTGCTTATTATTATTAATAAATTTGATTTCCACTTTTATTTGATGGGGCAGTCCTTTAAGATTGCTAGTTTAAAGGCACGAGGCTTGTAAAATAACTGTTTTTTTATTTTTAGATATTATTCCACATGTAAATATGTGGTTTGCATCAAGAATAGCCTGCCCATCAATTAATGGTCTTTTAAAATTACCAATTATCTCTATCACATCAACTAGGTCTAACACCGTTCTTTCCGACATTTTGCAAAACTACTAGCGCACCCTATATTCGATTGCGCCCGCCTATTAGTACTCAACATAACCAAGTTACAAATTTAATCACAAGTCTCTCCCTGACCAACATTGTCACTCCCTAGGTAAAAACGAAATCAGTACAGGCTAAGGAGGGACAGTTCAGGGTGGGATAAATCGTCTATTTATCATCAATTTTGGCAAAAGTAGTACAAAAATTACTTAAAGGAGGTTATGGCTGTGAAGAGATTCGAAAAACCTATTAAACTCTGTTAAATATATATATATATATATATATATATATATATATATATATATATATATATTGTTTACTATCATTATGTTGATTAGGTATAGGGAGTGACTCACTATAAAAATATTTTTTAGCTTTACAACTTCCTCCACGTCCTGAAAGGAACTGAGGTATATTTAGGAAACATGATATGATTCGACGTACTGTCGGGTTCATAACAAAGTTACCCATATGTTCTCATTACGAAATTTCTTTTTCTGTGGGATTGGTCGGTATATAAAAAACTAGCAAGGGAGTGACCTCACAACTGTATGACAAGGGGAAAAACAGTTGTGTTGCTTTGCCTGTACCCTTTGGAGTCCTTGCTCAATTTTATTTTGAATTCTGAAAGTTTGCTGATAAGATTGGTGCCTGATTTTTTTTAGAATTATTGTGATGGAATCTAGTTTAATTATTTTTCAAAGTACATGACCTCTACTTTGTGACAGGCTAGGGAGTGACAAAAAGAGCATTTTTATTGATATTAGTGAATGTTATCCTGTCTTAAGGCGCTTGAAAGTTGACGATAGCAGTGTTCATTACCATCTATTAAGAATATTGAATCATATTCTTGAAAAAATTATGCAAAAATAAAAAATGCATTTGCATTCGAATCTGGGCCACATTAAGAATTATGCAACGGAGACCATTGTTGTACTAAGAATTAAAGATATTACAGCTTAAGATAACCTTGACCATGGAAAGGTTAAAATGCAATACAGATAAGACGGATTCCAACAAAAGTGATTTACGATACGGTCAAAAATGTTTCTATCTGAGCCAGTTGGTTTATATTACGTAACTTTATGCCAATAAGGCTAATCGGGAGGAAGTCCTAAATTTTGCCTATCTAGGTATAATTAGGATTGGGATCTTTAAAGAGCACCTGACATCGTACAGGCTCTGGAACTCCATTTTACGTCTGAGCTGAAGGATTTGTTACTCCTTTTAAGAAATCCTAGAGCCATCTGATGTGCTACAAATCCACTAATTAATTACATATTTTTTTATTTCATAACATATATCTATTCTAAAATTTTTATTTATTTTTTAATTATCTTATTTAACATAACACAATTGAAGGGGTCGGGGCAAAATAGTGCCAAGCAGTAGTTTTAGTAAAAATAAACTGTAGCTGAGACTGCTGTATATTACGTTGGACTATATGTCTATGTTAGAAATGCCACCTAAATATGACTGTGTAGAGTCTCTATAGTCATATTTAGGTGGCATTTCCAACATAGACATATAGTCCTACCTAATATACAGCAGACTGCAGCTTAAGTTTATATTATTTATACAAATCTTAAACTCTTAATTTCCAAAAAATATTTCTAGGAAAGAAAGATATAAAACAATAACGATTCATAAGCTCCTTAATTCTTTCATTATGTGTTACATTACCCGTTGTCTTCTCACGACCTTGTAATGTATTTTTTATTATTATTTTTTTTTGAAAGATTATAAATTGACAGGAAACGTATTCACGAGGTCAATCCTTAAGTTTCCGGTATATTGATTACATATGTATGTATATAAATTTATAATATAAAACTTATTGGGGTTCAAATAATTTTTATAAGAAGAAAAATAAAAACTCAAATTATTAACATTTAAAAAGTGACTATTAGCAACCACGTAGTGACACAAAATGAATCATATGCTTGCCATTTACAGAGTCCATTCCATCTTATATTTAGTGCGCAATAGAACATTCTAGAATGGTGTTGAAGATTCTCGTACAATCTTGAACATGTACTAAAACATTTATGTAACTCTTCCAACAAAAGGTCTAGAACTCTTTTTAATGTAACAGACAAATTCATATGATTTTTTTTCACGTTAAGTTATTAAGCTTCTAATAGAATTTGAATTCGAAGACAAATTAAATTGGAGGATCTTGCAAGAAAAGATATTTACTAGCGGTACTTGTTGGAAGCATCTTTATTATAAAATTTACCATGATGTTAATAATATAATAATAACTAGCTGTATATACCGGTTTCACCCGGAGAATTTCATTTTATAAATCATATAAAATCTATAAACTGAGACTTTTATCGATTCTAACGGTCGATTTTGTAAAAACCAATGCAAAGCGAGATCAAAACGATTAATATAACAATAAAGAATATATCCTGAGATCGGCTGAAGTTATGAAATTTTAATATGGACAGGTGTTCGCACCTGGTCAGAAAGAACCACTGAGCGAAATTTGGAGAATTTAGGACAAACGGTATAGGTTTCTATAAAGAACAAACAGAATTTCATCTTTGTATGCATAGATTATAGCTGTATATCCCGGTTTTACACGGGGAATCTCATTTTTCTAAAGAAACTGTCGATTTCGTAAAAAAAAAAAAAAAAACATTGTTCACTTTACAATCATACGATCATTATGATTTTTATAACAATAAAGAATATCAGCTGAAGATCGGCTGAAGTTATGCAATTTTAATATTGACACCTGGTCTGAAAGAACCACTGAGCGAAATTTGGAGAGTAAAGAATATTAGCTGAAGATCTTAGTCTTAGCGGAAGGTCTTACCGGGCCTTGTTGGCCTCTTCAAAATCTATAAAATGATTTTTTAGGCCGTTTTTTCGACTCAAACGGTTGATTTCGTAAAAAAGAACCATTGTAAAGCGAGATCATGACGGATTTTTTAACAATAAAGAATATACCAAGAGCATGGCTGAAGTTATCAATTTTAATATGGACAGGTGTTCGCACCGGGTCAGAAAGAACCACGGAGCGAAATTTGGAGAATTTAGGACAAACGGTATGGATTTCTATAAAGAACAAATAAACAAACAAACAAACAGAATTTCAACTTTATTTATATTTGAATATGAACTTTTTCCAAAAAATTGTATAAATTAATGACTAATATTATATCTCAAGACTGATGCATCGATAAGTAGCCATTTTGGCTATATTATGTTTTAAAAAAAAAATTATCTTTTTAAAATAAGGTAGCATTTAAAGTCAAAATTAGGTTTTATTGTTTAACGTCCATTTTTTTGCTACTAAGGCTAATCGGACGATGCTACAGTATGAGTCCTAAATTTTGCCTATCCAGGTATAATTAGGATAGGGATCTTTAACGAGTACCTGACATCTTACATGCTCGGGACCTTCATTTTACGTCCTATCCGAGGGACGGCATAGCTGAGGATTTTTTACCCCGATTAAAAAATCCTAGGGCCACCGCTGGAATAGAACCCGCGACCTTTAGTATTGTAGGTTGCCATGCTAACCACAACACCACTGGTGACCCCAAAGTCAATATTAAACAAAAGATATTTGTAGCTATCAGTTAGTTTATTTTATTGTATTGTGAAATGAAAACGAAAATTTGTATGTCACAGAATAAACTTGTAAAAATATGATAAGGATATTAGCAAAAAAAAGGTTGCTTAGAATATGTTTTTAGTAATTCCATCAATAAATTATACAGTCATATTAATAATTATAACAATAAATACAAGTATATTCACTTACAATGCTTCACTCGTAGAAAGCATTTGAGAATTTAATTGAACTTTATTGGATGGTCAAATGAAATTATTATACACTACTATAACATAAGCGAAACATAATTACTAGAAAAGAAATATGTTTTATATTAAACTAGCATTCCCCGTCGCGGCTTTGCCCGCGAGCCTTTAAAATCAATTCTGTGATCATTATCTTGGTATTGATTTAATATGATATGTTTACTGATGTTAAGTAGATTAAGTAGAATCGGAGCTTCCGGTAGGTGGAATGTTGGAGGGGGAAGCTGCCGGCTCGGTAGAAGAGAAGGAGGCCCGCAATGGAGAGAGTTCACTAAAACCGCCGAAACAAAAAATGCTTACTCGTCGAGAACGCTTCATTTTTCGGCTTTAAAACATAGTTTTCGACGCTCCGTAGGGGCTTTCGAGTTAAAGTCGTCGTATCAAGATCTTTAAAATGAGTCCAAATTAGATATTTTTTCTCGAAGTGCAAAAATAGGTGTCTGTTAGAGTTGAACGACAATTTCGCCATTTAAACCCCTTAGGGGTTACATTTTTGAAATTCCTTTCTTAGTGGTTACCTACATCGCGTTTAAAATCTAAATTCCGAACTTCAAGTTTCTATCAGTAGTTTTTGCTCTGCGTTGATTCTGTCACTCAGGACAAAAAATCTTATATATATAGTGATTATAATTATAGAAATGAAAAAAAAAAAGAAATATTTATTTGTACTGAATAAATTGTATTATTTACTGAAAGAGTCTAATTAAACAGTATAAGATGGTCAAATGAAATTATTATTGAACTAATGTAACGTAAGTGAAACATAATGAAAAATATTTAGGAGGGATCACAGAAGAGAAAGATTCGATCACGGTCGGAACGGACTCACGGTTAGCTCAGTGGTAAGAGCGCTGCGACGTAGATGCAGAGGACCTGGGTTCGATTCCCGGCCGTGGTCGAATCTTTTATCTTCTAATAAAATAGTTTAAAAATTATAAATTAATTATCTAACGATAACTAATTACTATATAACATAATGGAATATGTTTTATATTAAAGTATAATCATAGAAATGAAAAAATAGTTATTTATTATACAAGTGACGAAAGTAGATCATTTTACAACTCGAGTGAAACGTTTACCCACACGAGCGAAGCGAGTGTGTTAATTTCACGAGAGTTGTAAATTCTACTTTTTTCACGAGTGTAATATTAATTTTTTTCTGTAATCGTGTAATACATGATCAGATCTAACCAGAATATGAACAAAATTAGGATGTTGTGAAGATTAAGGTATGTTGTTGGTAGGTTATAAGCATGGTTATAAACAAGTTATAAAGTTATAAACAAGCGCAGGTTATAAACAAGGAAGGTAATTATTATTATATTTAAATGTTAAAATATATTGATTATTTCCACCAATAATTCATTCACATTTCAATTTATTTTGTTAAAATAAATTCTTACAATGTTAAGAAACATTTAAAAGCATTTACTTCAAATTATTTTTTAATTTATAATTATTACTAATTAAGAAGGCAATTCAGTTTCTTCACTTGTGAAGAAAGCAATCACTTTCTTCACTCTATTGCAAAATGTTTCACTTTCTTCACTCATTTCAGTTTAGTAATGTTACCATTATTCAACGATTACAGAAAAAAAATATTTATTTGTACTAAATACAAATAATAACACAATGTGAATAAAATACAAAATCATTTGAAAAGAGTACATTATTGGTCAGAATCTCCACAATTTTTATACCAATGTCATACAAAGACCTGTTTGTCAGTCTTTGAATATCATTAGTGTATTAGAGAATACTGAATCAGCCATATTAATTATGCAAAGAGGTTTGTCAGGGCCTTCCAACGATTCGGAATTAATGTGAATTATCTTTGATGTCATCCTTTATGAGATTTACAAGGCACTTAACATGCTAATCTAACTTAACATCCTCCATCATCCAAATCACGGAGAGTCATTTCCGAGACCTCGTTAAACTTTTAAACATTCCTTTTCATCTCTTATCGATTTATTATCACAATGTTGGTAAGGAATCCAAGCATAAGAAAGATTTTTAGTATTTGTTAATAAAATATTTGTTTTGATTTTTTTTAAAATAAGAACGTAATGTAATTTTCGGGTCTGCTTGAGAAGACCACATCCAGTTACTTTCACGACGTGACATCCAGTTACTTTTAGTAAACAGTTATTTTTTTAAGCATTTATTTTGGCACTACTACTCAAGCGCTCTTCAAAGTAAGGCCCGCTCTCAACTGAAAAGGACAATTTTGGGGGTTTATTTATCTCTGAAGACCGAGCGCAGCGAGCGGGAGTCGAAAGCTGGAATCTATTAAAGCCAATCAAGGCACTTTTTAACTGAAATAAAGGCGATGGGAGTTCGATAACATGACGGTCACATAACGTCTCAAAACAGGCCACGCCCATCAGCCGCTCTTCAGTACCTTTGTCCTTATTTAGATAACAATATTTATAACCTGTAAATAACCCGTTTTGCAAATAATGGACTAGATGAGATATTTATTTATATCTTTCATTTTTTGGGTCTTGTTTAGAACATGCCCGCCAGTGATTTTATAATGATATTTAGTAACTGTTACTATGTAATTTGATACCATCGATACAGAAATAAAAACACATGTTTAAATACTATTTAATTTAGTATTGTTTGTGTATTTGTGGTTATAAAAGTATTAAACTATGAATATTTTTGATGTTTACGATTTATGCAAAGAAGAGCCACGTGCCAGGATTTTCTTTGTCGAAACAGGAATTTTACCCAAGGAAAGATATTGTAAAAAAGGCCACATTATGATATTTTACGAAGAAAGGAAAAAATATAGATGCAACAAAAGAGAATGTCGGTTTGAATGTGGCGTGTATAAGGGTACCTGGCTATGTGACAGCAAGTTACCGTTAAGTAAAGCCCTTTTATTCATTTACTCATGGGCACAGGAGTATACGACGTTTAAATTTTGTTCAAAAGAATTCAATATGAGCTCTGCTACAATTGTTGATTGGAAAAATTATCTGCGGGAGGTGTGCGCGGCTAGTTTGCTGAAAACCCCAACTGTTATTGGAGGGAAAGGACTGACAGTTGAGATTGACGAGTCCTGTTTTTCTCGTCGAAAGTATAATAGAGGGCGAACCTATCCACAGCAATGGGCGTTTGGCGGGATCTGTCGTGAGACAAAAGAGTGGTTTTTGTACACAGTACCCGATAGGACAAGAGCAACCTTGGAGGAGTGCATAAAAACATCAATTAGACCGGGTTCCATTATAATGTCTGACATGTGGAAGTCATATTTATGGGTCATATTGGGGATAGAAGAAATGATTGGAAAGGATTACAGGAATTTTACTGTAAATCACTCCAAAAATTTTGTTGACCAAGAGACCGGTGCTGACACTCTAAGAGTTGAGTCTATGTGGGCGAAGGCCAAAAGGAGAAACAAAAAGGAATGTGGGACACATCGCTCTATGATAGACTCGTATTTATGTGAGTACATGTGGAGGCAGAGAAACTCAAATGAAGATGTTTTTGATAAAATCCTTAAGGACATAGTAGAATTTTGGCCTCCAGTTGTACCTGGAGGAACTGATTAAAAGTATGATAATGTTTTTGGTTATGTGTAAAAAGTTTTTATTAAATAAATCATATGTTGCTTTAACCCATATTTTTTTATTTATCAATAAGTAACTGTTCCTAGATAAAATCAATGGCGGGCCTATTCTAAACAAGACCCCATTTTTTTTCATCTTTAATTTTTTCTTTGAAAATGATAATTTCATTCATTAGAACAAACCCTTGTTCTATGTAATATTTATTTTCTAGTAAAAACTGAAATGCCTTGCTTTTGTCAGAAATTTCTTAAACTAATTTCAAAAGACCCATTTTTATTACAATTTAAGGTTATCACTGTTTATAACCACTACAGATTTTTGAAAGTAACTGTTTACTAAAAGTAACTGAATAAGTTTCATCGAGCACTTGAAATGAATTTATATATAGAAAACACCTTCCACTTTATCTCAACATGCCCAATTCTAAATGAAATCAGGATGAACTGTTTTGGAAAACGGTCTCTGAATATGGAAGAAACCGTAGATATCCTAAACGGCAAATGCAACCAACATCTATTTCTGTATCTAAAAATTGCAACAAAATATAGACAAGAAATGGCTCATGAATATAATCAGTAGAAATAGATTCCCCTATACGTCAGTCAAAAAAAAAAAAAAAAATCGCTTATAGCTAGTTTTATAATTTGGCCATTTATATACGAAGAGTTTTTCAGTATATATGTCAGTTCCGTTCAGTATGAAATAATTTTTCTTTTGTCTGTTATTGTTATATATTTGCAGTTATTGTTATATATTGTTATATTATTGCAATATAAATAGGTTTACCTATTTATATTTATAACAAGCTAGGATATCTCGACAGACGGACTTGCGTCCATTGTCTATTTACGTCTTAGAATTTTCTTATTTTGTTTTGTATTAAATAATTTTTTTTCTTGAATAAACGTTATTTCTATCTTCTTCTATCTTCTACTAAAAGTAACTGGATGTCGCGTCGTGAAAGTAACTGGATTTGGTCTTCGCAAACAGACCCTATTTTTCTTATATATTGTAACACCTCTGTGGGTTTAAATAATTTTATTAAAGAAAATAATAATTTAATTTAAAATTCCACACAAAAAATATAAACTCAAATTATTAAGGTTACAAAAAGTATCAACTTGTAACGACACTGTTAACAAGAAAGTAACCATATGATTCGATCTTCGGAGCAAGACTAACTCTCCTGTCCATCGCTCCTAATATTTAGTCGTAAACAGATCAGTCTGGAAGGTTCTAGGCATCACGAACACGTACTAGAACAGTTTTTTCCAAATCCTAGTCTAGAACTTTTTTAAATCATATATTTTAGGGGTCACCTGTGGTGTAGTGCTTAGCATAGCAGCCTACAATACTAAAGGTCGCGGTTTTTGCGTCCCGCGGTGGTCCTAGGATTTTTTAAAGGGAGTAAAATGCCGTCCCTCGGATAGGACGTAAAATATAGGTCACGAGCCTGTACGATGTCAGGTACTCGCTGAAGATCCCTATCCTAATTATAACTGGATAGGCAAAATTTAGGACTCCCACTGCAGCTTCCGATTAGCCTTAGTAGCATAGCGTTAACATATACTATATCGCCCTATTGCAAATACCACAAAATTCATTCAAGACCTGAGAAAAAAGCTAATTCATAATGTTTATTTAGTTAATTTTGCTTTAAACAAAATCATTTTAAAATATTTACTAGAACTAAGATACCATTTCCTTTCTTGGTAAGCGAAGTACATGCTTATATAGGGTTGAGTGGCTAACTGGTTAATGCTTTAAAATTTATTTAAAAAACCATCGATGTTTAGATACATCTGGTTACTAACAGATTAATGTTTTAAAAGTTATATTAAAACACGTTTGATAAAATCGATATTTTGGGTGTAAAACATCGATGTTTAATTTAAATTCAAGCCGTTTTTAACTGAAAAAGACCCTATCACCATTAAAAAGGACCAGTTACCCCTTTTAAGCGAGCGAAGCGAGCGAAGGTCGAAAGCTAGGATAAAGCTAGTCAAGACCCCTTTCAATTAAAATTTTATGGGTGATTTTCCCATTATGTACGAAATTCAAATTGATTGTTCTAAGAAATGAATTATGGTTTCTTTTTCATTTAGGTAACACATATTGCATTCTTGAGTTCTATTCGGGTTCCAAACTTATTAATAAGAAAAACTTATTACTAAAAAGTTTTATCAATAAAAGTTTTTCTTCAAAAAGTTCAAAAGGTTCACCTGAACATGTGGAGCAATTAAAATTAAAGTGTGAGTTAAACAATAAATTTTTCGCCCTGGGTTTTGATCATAAAAGTTTTTATCATAGAAAAAGAGTTTGCTGTTTATTTTGATGAATAATCCTGTGATAGGATTAGTTCAAGGTATATTTATTCCTATCCTATTATTTCATCCTTCTCGAAGAAAAACCAGTACAATGTCCAATCATAAGTCATTTCTCCAAACCAGTTCATTTTAAATTTAGTTATTACTCGTAAGTAATAAAAAGACCAAGTGATTCTGAGTTTTTTCAAATACGTCTCAGCAACTGTTGTGAAAGATTAATTAAAGGTCATTTTTTAACGAATTTAAAAAAAACATTTATTTAGATTCCATAAAAGTGTTTTTACGAAATATATGACTGTAAAAGTGACTTGAAGTACAGCAAGAACAAATTAAAATCCATATCAGTAAAAATAAGCAAAGAAATGTTATTAGATAGCTGTGAAAAATAGGGGATACTTTGAAATTTATTCTTGATGATTATAGGTGTAAATTAAAATGTTTTTAAATTGTTTTACTTGTTAAATTAAATGATAGTTGTTGAATAATAATCTAAATATATTGATCTAAATATATCTATATAATATTGAGTAACGGTATTATACATTATACAGGGTGTTTCGGAATTGCACGGCACTATTTTAGGTACGTGTTCTCTAACACAAAATAAACAAAAAAGTTCATAATTAACATATATCTCAAACTCATTTATTAAACAGATATCAAAGGTTAAAGATTTATTATTTATTTACTGCATTAAGACTGACTGTACAACGTTTAACGTGTTTAATACTAAATAAAAGGTTTTAAACACCTGATATACAAATGAACGATAAGCAATGACAGTAGTTGCTCATCTGTTTGTCTAGTTCTGTGTGTTTTAGTGTGAGTGAATCTTGTGACACAGTTCAATTTATGATTATCATGGGAGATACCACAAATTTATTCACTTTTGATGAACAAACAGACATGCTTTTAACTTATGGTGCTGCTGCTGTTCGAAGATATCGTGAAAAATTTCCTAACCGAAGAATACCAAATCGTAAAACGTTTGAGGCCATTGAAAGACGTCTTAGGGATAATGGTACGCTAAAACCTATACGAGTGAACGCCGGTCGACAACGATTTCGACGAACTGCAAACGTAGAAGAAGAAATACTCGATGCTGTTCAGTTATCTCCTACTACTAGTACCAGAAGATTGTCACGTCGTTTCGATGTTTCCTCTACCAGCGTATGGCGAACTTTACGCGAACAACAATTATATCCATTTTACGTATCAAGTAGGCAAGATTTGTTACCACAAGATTATAACAAGCGCAGAAATTTCTCCCAGTGGTTAATTCGACAATGCACACGAGATCCTAACTTCCTGAACTGCATTTTGGTTACTGATGAATCTTGCTTTACAAGAAACGGGATTCTTAATTTTCGAAATACCCATACTTAGGCCGAAGAAAACCCTCATACGACTGCTGTTGGACATTACCAACATACATTCTCTTTAAATGTCTGGTGTGGTCTTCAAAGCGACAAAATCATCGGCCCCTTCTTTTTGCCACCTAGGCTGTCAGGTATATCTTACTTGCATTTTTTGCAAAATAATCTGCATGATATTCTAGAAGATATTCCGCTAGGCATTAGGCAAAGGCTGTGATTTATGCATGACGGTGCTCCAGCTCACTTTTCTCATAGTGTCACTGATTATTTAAATGCAACTTATGGAGACCGATGGGTTGGTCGAAACGGACCTGTTAAATGGCCACCACGATCTCCGGATTTAACGCCATTAGATTATTTTGTGTGGGGCTGGATGAAGTCTATGGTTTATTCTGCGGCAGTTGACACGCAAGAAGAGCTAAGAAATCGGATCGTGGAAGCCGCAGTAACTATCAACCACCATCCTGTTGCTATACGAAGAGCCAGAGAAGCATGGATTCGTCGTGCTGAATGTTGCATTCAACAAAACGGAGGCGCCTTTGAACATTTACTCTAAATGTTGTAATAATAATAAATAAATAGTAATAATAAATCTTTAACCTTTGATATCTGTTTAATAAATGAGCTTGAGATACATGTTAATATGAACTTTTTTGTTTATTTTGTGTTAGAGAACACGTACCTAAAATAGTGCCGTGCAAATTCCGAAACACCCTGTATATCTATGATAGTTGACATGGTATTGTTAAACATAATATTGTAGTTTAAAAATAATACACATATTTACAAAATAATAAAATTTTAATCTAATAAAATAAATTTTTGCATTTCCGAAATTATTTTCTTTGACTAAAATCTTTTTATGAATAAGTTCCATAATAACTTTTTGAAATGAACTTTAATGCAAAAAGTTATTTGGATAAAAGGTTTTAGATAACTTTATCAAAAAGTTTTTTTAATGAAAAAGTTAATGTTCAACAAAAACTTCAAGTAGGGTGAAAAAATACATAAGTTTAACTTAAACTTTTTTAAAATAAAAGTTAACTTATATTTTCGAACCCTGTAATTTACTGTTGCCACTAATATCACTATTTTTAATGTCTTTAAATACATAGATAAGTGTGCTGTTTTTTTTACTTTCACTTACCCATATATGAAATATATAGTAAGTGGAAGTATTGCGATCGTGAAAAATTCCGACTTCCGGTTTTCAACGGAAACACACGTTTTGGGGTCCCCTGAGTCCAATTAACCAAGTCCCGCGAAAGGGTCTGTGTGTGTGAACAAATTAGCTCAAAAACTATAAACCGTGCGAACCTGAAATTGGGTATTTAGTGTATGTATTGCCCGCGATGTGACAGCGAAAATTTCAACAAAATTGCTCAAAGGGAGGGGGTACTTTATTTAATAACTGTTTAAGTTTTTTTCGATTTTCTCAAAAACGGCTCTAACGATTTTGATTAAACTGAGTATTTGATCTATTTATATGCCTGAAATATGACTGTAAAAATTTCATCAAAATTGATCAACCGGAGGGGGGACTTTACTTAATAAATTTTGTATCATTTTCACATGTTTTTTTTATTTACTCAAAAACGGTTTTAACAATTTTGATCAAACTGGGTATTTGATGTATGCATATGCCAAAGATGCGATAGCCAACATTACATCAAAATTGATCAACCGTAGGGGGGACTTTACTTAATAAATTTTGTATCATTTTCACGTATTTTTTTTATTTACTCAAAAAAGGCTTAAACGATTTTGATCAAACTGGGTATTTGATGTATGTATATGCCAAAGATGTGATAGCCAACATTTCATCAAAATTGGTCAAACGGAGCGGGCACTTTATTTCATAATTTCTTTTTCCAATTTTTACCTTTTTTTCAATCTCAAAAACGGCTTTAACGATTTTTATCAAATTCGGCATATTAAATGAAAATTAGGCGTTCTTTAATATCAGGTAAGCTTCATCATTATTAAAATGTTCTGAGGGGACTTTTTTGGGGAAGGGGGGCCTTTATTGTTTGTTTGTTTCCTATAAAGTACCTTTGTTTTTGTTTATATGGAGAAATTAACTGTCTCTCGTTACGCCTAAAAATAAGAAATGGCTAAATATGAGATATGATAAAAAAAAAGAAAACATAAAGAGGAGAAAAAAAAAAATAAAAATATTCAGTCAACTCATAAAACTCGTTGAGCCCAGGAGTACGCGGAGTACGCCTTTAATGACAGACCAATGTTCATGATTAAAGCCCCGTTCTGTTCATTTGAGAAGTGGCAATTAACAAAACGCATTAATTTCTAATCTAAGTAAGTTGGTAAGTGAAAGTTGTGTGTTGCGCGCAGTTTTTTTATTTTATTTTTTTTTTTTCGCTGTAGGTATGTAATTTTTTTTATACCGACTAATTCCCTTCCCCGAAATATTTTCCGGGACCACTCCTTAAAAAGGGAAATAATTGAAATTAAAATAATGAAAAAGGAAGTAACTGAGGACTTTCACTCTCAAAGGAGAAATAGTGTAAATTAGCGTGAGTGAGATCAAGGTCGTGGAGGCTCGCCGAACTTGGCCTCATTATATAGGAAGCACTGGAACGGGTTTTCAGCTGATGTAATTGTTCCACTTAGTACAAGGAACAATTTCCGGTATCAACGAGGGTTAAGCGGCTGCATGATGGCGGGCGATGACAGTAAACAACAAGGTATGCCAATTGCGCCCTGCCCGATATCCACAGTTCAGTACGGGTTTACACGAGTGCTCCCGAGCAGATGTATCTCTAACCACCAGATTATTATTTTTGGGTCTTTTTCGTTTAATGCACAATTCGGTTATTAAAAAAAGTAACTGTTATTAAAAAAAGTAACACGTGATTAATATAAAGTAACTATAATTGTTAACACAAATGATATGGTTTATTCTAATTTCCAAAATGAAGCAATATCTTCCAATATAACCTCAAAAAGGTCTTTCCCCATATTCCTTTGTCTCCACATAAATTCACAGAGATATGAATTCAACATTGTTCTTCTAGTTCCAGCTTCTATTTTATTTCTTCTTTTGGCCGCAGCCCATAACGATTCTATCGACTGTGTGTGCGCCCCAGTTGAAGGATCAACGAAATTTTCAGAATGGTTGACTGTATAATGCTTAAAATTATACCCTTCTATTCTTTCTATAGTGGAATAAGCTTTCCATAAATCTGATATTATAATACTTCCTGGAAGAATACATTCTTTAATGCACGCTATTAAAGTATCTTTGTTCCTGTTGGGCACTGAATATATGAAAGATTGGTTCGTCTTCCTGCAAATACCACCAAAAACCCATTGGTTGGGATATATTCTTCCGACATTATGTTTCCTTCTTGTAAAACAGGACTCGTCAATTTCGACGGTCATACCATTTCCTCCTATTGTGATAGGTTTTTTAAGTAGCGAATCAGCACAAACCTCCCTCAAATAATTTTTCCAATTTGTTACTGTTTCTGCAGACATACTCAATTCGTCTTTACAAAATAACGTTGTTGTATATTTCTTGGTCCATGAGTAAATAAAAAGAATTGCATTATTCAGAGGATATTTTGAACCGTTGAACCACGTACCTTCCCTGAGTCCTACTTCCAAAAGACAACTTGCATTGTGACACCGCCATCTGTACCGGTCATCTCTCTTGCGCAACTTCATTTAATGTCCATTCCGGCATAGTTTTTCTTTATGGATGAGGCCTTTTTCTTGTAAGAATGCAATGGTTCGGTCCAAATCTTTAAAATCTTTTAAAATCGTATAACCTGAACATAGCCATTATGAGGTTTTAAACGAAACTAAGAAATGTAGTCATATGTTCTACTGATATGGAGGTTGTAATTATATCACGTGTTACTTTTTTACTTTCACTTACCTATATATGAATTTATATACGTTTGGATGGATGGATATATGAATGGATACACGTTTGGAGTTAATATACTTTTTATAATTCATATTATATAACGGATCGTCTATATTATAATTATAAGTCTATATTATATAATAGATCATCAACTTTTCTTTATTCCTATAGTTTATTATATTGAAACTCGTATCTGTGTCGTGATTTTGTAGGAAGTTTTTCGGCAGCTTCATTTGCTTGATTAATTATAGTTTTGGGAATATTCACAGCACAAACGTCGGACATATTTAAATTAAAGTGATAAAAAGGTTAGTAAGCTTTTTAAGAGTTTTATTAACATGTACTAGTACAGTAAAGAAAACACACGTTTCGTTTACACTACTATTAGTGTAATGGATCATTTTCTAGGGTAGCTAACAGTCTAGAAAAAAATCTGGTGCGTGCGCGCAACACACAACTTTCACTTACCAACTTACTTAGATTAGAAATTGATGTGTTTTGCTAAATATCATTTCCCAAAGTCACACATTTTTCTACATTCATATCTTATTTTTCTTAATCGTTAAAGCCGTTTTTGAGTAAATAAAAGAACCCCGTGAAAATGATACAAAATTTATTAAGTAAAGTCCCCCCTCCCGTAGATCAATTTTGATGAAATTTTTACAGTCATATCTCGGGCATATAAATACATCAAATACCCAGTTTGATCAAAATCGTGAAAGCCGTTTTTGAGTAAATAAAAAAAAACACTTGACATATACATACACTAAATACCCAATCTCAGGTTCGCACGGTTTATAGTTTTTGAGCTAGTCTGTTCACACACACACACACACACACACACACACACACACACACACACACACACACAGACACACACACACACAGACCATTTCGCGGGACTTGGTTAATTGGACTCAGGGGACCCCAAAACGTGTATTTCCGTTGAAAACCGGAAGTCGAAATTTTTCACGATCGCAATACTTCCACTTACTATATATTTCATATATAGGTAAGTGAAAGTAAAAATGTGGATAAAGCCGACATCGGATCTCGGGATCTCTCGGTAAACCCGAACTGAATCGTGGATATCGGGTAGGGCGTGATCGGAATACCTTTTTGTTTACTGACATCGGCCGCCATCTTGGAGTTGCTTATTCGAAGTATTTGATAGCCTCTTTAGCAATATTTAACAAATAAATTTATTCTTTTGTTTTGTCAATGTATTTGGTCGTTTTTTAAACATATGTTATTGTCCTGTTTAAATGATTACATGGGTTCAAGTTAAATGCACATATAAATGCAAAAGGTACAAATGATTTATTATATATAAGAATCCGAGTATTCCTAACCACCAGTTTTGATGATCAATTTAAATGATATGACTCCATAGGAAAAAGAATAAATTGTACATGATTTATTAGATTAAAGATTTTGTTAGGATCAGGCCTAACCTAATAAAGTAAGTAACGAATGAATTCCCCTCCAAAAATGTGGATAAAGCCGACATCGGATCTCAGGAACTCTCGGTAAACCCGAACTGAATCGTGGATATCGGGTAGGGCGTGATCGGAATACCTTTTTGTTTACTGACATCGGCCGCCATCTTGGAGTTGCTTATTCGAAGTATTTGATAGCCTCTTTAGCAATATTTAACAAATAAATTTATTCTTTTGTTTTGTCAATTTATTTGGTCGTTTTTTAAACATATGTTATTGTCCTGTTTAAATGATTACATGGGTTCAAGTTAAATGCACATATAAATGCAAAAGGTACAAATGATTTATTATATATAAGAATCCGAGTATTCCTAACCACCAGTTTTGATGATCAATTTAAATGATATGACTCCATAGGGAAAAGAATAAATTGTACATGATTTATTAGATTAAAGATTTTGTTAGGATCAGGCCTAACCTAATAAAGTAAGTAACGAATGAATTCCCCTCCAAAAATGTGGATAAAGCCGACATCGGATCTCAGGAACTCTCGGTTAACCCGAACTGAATCGTGGATATCGTGTAGGGCGTGATCGGAATACCTTGTTGTTTACTCACGCCGCACAGTGGTTGAAAATCGACTATCTTCGGAAAAAACCTTGTCAAACCCGATCTGTGAGCCGCAAAAAAATAAAGTTGACATTATCATAACCACGATTGAATTTCCTATAAAATGTATAGGTTCGAGACCCGCTTAACCGGCTATTCGGATTAACCGGCAGTGTAAGGAAAATAGAAAAAAAATTATACATCAATTTTCGACTCGAAATCGGCTAGTTTAAACACTTTTGCTGTTTTATGCTAGTAATATCACTGATAGTACTTGCAATATAATTTTATTTCATGAAAACACTCAAGTTAGGTTAAAAAAAAAAAAATTATACATAGGAACTATCAATTATTTTTGTCGTTATGTTTTAATTCTTAACTATTAAATGTATATCATATTAAAATGTAAGATAGGGATCATCCGACTTTAATATAATTTTGATGGTGGGATTGACTGTTCAATGTAGGTTTAATAACTGCAACTCTATCTGTGAAAATTTAGTTCCCTTATTCACGCTAAATAATAGCTGAACCTTTTTTTTTAATACCAATCTTCGAAAAACAAATGGATGCTTAAAAATTAAAAGTGCCGAAGCCTTTCGATTAAATATAAGTTATCGGAGGCCATACTTATTATTAGTCAAACTTATTATTAATAATTTCCGAATTCATTCTAAAATCACGGTAGGTGAAAAAGTTGATTTATTATCGACCTAACAACGATTCAGACTGACCTTATAAATGATGCTAAAGACCTGGTAAGTAAGGCATGATGTTTTACTAAACGATTAGTAATATCCTAATTCGAAGCACAAGCTCCATAGCGAATAAAATGCACGAAATAGCTTTGGTATTTCAATAAAAAAAAAAATCCCACATGTACAGACGCAGGTGGACGCAGCTAGAATATGTTTTATATTTCCTTGAATGTATCTTCTTCTTAAAAAAATGGATTTTAAAACTGCGCTCGGCTGCGATTGAAAAATATGGATTACCAAAAAAAATGTTTATCTTAATTTTGTTGCATTTATTCGGGATTTTATTTCTGGGTTAAAACATAGACCAAATAGCATCATTTTTATGCTAGTGTAATATGTGAGATCGCTTTTCATGATTAAGAAGGAAAATCACTCTAAGAAACAAAAATGCGAGTTGTAAAAATTATTATAGTGCTATAAATTTTCCTTTGAAAAATAAACCTTTTCAATGATCGATTTTCAAAGGGTCCTAACAAGTTTAACAATTAGAATATATCCGAATAAATTGATGGAATGTGTCAGGTAACTATTCTATTAATTAATATTGAAAAGAAAAAGAATATTCCAATACCTTCAAAAAATGGGTTTTTTCCGCCTTTCAACCACTGTGCGCCGGCCGCAATCTTGGAGCTCCTCATCGGAAGTAATACCCTGAATTTCCTTGTAAGCACGACTAAGAAGTATTCATTCCGTGTTTTGTTCGGACAAATTGCAAATTTAATATTCGTGTGAAGTTAGAAGAACATTATTGTTCATTTAATAATTAAAACCTTAACTGGCAAGTCTAATCCGAGTATGGATAACATCAAATCATAAAATAATCGGCGTCTTTTTTGCTTTAGAGGCGCCAGTTACATTTCATAGTAACATGATCACTATTTGACATAACAGTTCAGATTATTCCGCATAAAATTTACTTCCAATATCTCCTTGGTGATTACTACCTTAGTTTTGTTTATGTGGGGGGTTGCACTGAAAACCATTTTATTCTAAACTAGCTGTATATACCGGTTTCACCCGGAGAATTTCATTTAGTAAATCTATAAAATCTATAAACTGAGACTTTTATTGACTCAAACGGTCGATTTTGTAAAAACCAATGTAGAGCGAGATCAAAACGATTATTATAACAATAAAGAATATATCCAGAGACCGGCTGAAGTTATGCAATTTTAATATGGACAGATGTTCGCATCTGGTCTGAAAGAACCACTGAGCGAAATTTGGAGAATTTAGGACAAACGGTATAGATTTATATATTATTTATATAGATAGATTATAGCTGTATATCCCGGTTTCACACGGGGAATTTCATTTTTTTAAAGAAACGGTCGATTTCGTAAAAACAAAACATTATAAAGTGAGATCATTATGATTTTTATAACAATAAAGAATATCAGCTGAAGATCGGCTGAAGTTATGCAATTTTAATATGGACAGGTGTTCTCACCTGGTCTGAAGGAACCACTGAGCGAAATTTGGAGAATAAATAATATCAGCTGAAGATCGGCTGAAGTTATGCAAATTTAATATGGACAGGTGTTAGCACCTGGTATCAAAGAACCAATTAGCGAAATTTGGAGAATTTAGGACAAACGGTATGGATTTCTACAAAGAACAAATAAACAAACAAACAAACAGAATTTCATCTTTATTTATATAGATTAAGCAAAGATGAATTTAGAGATGAGAGATGGTCAACTGTTCTTCAATAACAATGCTAAAACTCAAAATCTCTCTAACAACTCTTCACAACCTCCGATCTCTACTTTCCAATACAGATCTATCCCGTATATCCCCATTCTCTCAAACAAAATTAAAAAATCCTTCTCATCGAGTTTCCCACACATGCGCCTAGTATTAAAAAATAACAATAAATTAAAAAATCTTTATACAAAACTCAAAGACCCTGTACCTCTCCTAGACAAGTGTAATGTAGTTTATCGTATCCAGTGCTCCACGCTTAATTGCAACAGTTGCTATATAGGTGAAACCAAAAATTATTTAAAAAAACGTATTTATCAACATAAATACAGTATTTCCACGCGTAATTCGTCTACATCCAAATTAGCAGAACATGCCATTGCCCACAACCATTCCTTCGACTTTGAGAACCCCTCCATATTAGCAACTGTATCTAACCACGACAAACGTCTCCTCTCAGAATCCATTTTCATCCATCTAGAAACAAATAACCCGGTAAATCACAAAGCAGATAAAGAGATAATTTCATCCACTTATTCTAACATCTTCCGCATCCTCAAATCCTAGTTTTGATTTCATAGGTACCTGCAATTATCTCTGCATCTCTTGTACTATTATTATTTTTTGTATTGTATGCTTCTTTCTGTATATTTTCCAAATTTGTATGCATTGTTACATTATGTATTATCTCATTTTTATGTTATTATTCAGTCCAGACACAACTATTTGTATACAGTACCATATATTTTGTTAGTTTTTAAATATTTTTGTTCACTCAGTTGTCATGTGCCTTCACTTCAAAAGCGTTGGATTTCCCCGCCATAAACCTTTGAAGTCGGCAAACTAACCCCCTACCACTACCTCTCACCTTATTTTTACCTTTAGTCTTAGTATCCACCTGGACTCAGTAGGTAAATATCAGATTCTATTTTATCTTGTTAACCAGCCTCTTATTTTAATATTTATGTATACACCATCTTTTATATTATATCAGTTCTGTAATGTATCCATTTATTGTCACCCTCTAGCATAGATACTCATATATTTGTTTTCTTTTAGCCCTGATGAAGATCCACAAGTTGGATCGAAACGTTGGCTTACCATAATAAATATCATTGTAACTGAAAATCCTGACCATCATTTAACCTATCGAAAGATGAATTTAATTAAACTTAGTGGTGTTCTTCAATCTGAAAAGACTGCATTTAAGGTACGGTTTACTACACAAAACAAGGAAATGCAAAAGAGGACATGACATGATGATTTATTTTTATGAAAATAGCGGTCGGAAATTTAGATGCCAACGAAGAGGATGCAGGCAAAAAAATAGGAGCTTTTAAGGGAACTTGGTTTAATCATTCCAAGCTATCCTTACGGAAATCGCTGCTTTTCATTTGTGCCTCTGCTAATGGTTATAGTACCACTAAGTTCTGCACGAAAGAGTTACAGATATCATCGAAAACTGTTTAAACATTTACGACAATATTTAACGATAGACAAAACAATTTAAGTTTTGGCCGCCTTGTTAATTCTAGTTCTAGTTATCTTAGTAGAACTATAGTAGTGCAGAAGTATTCCCGTGTTAATAAATGTTGTTTACGTTCTTAATTGTATATTTTTCAAACATTGATAAATAATATTACATCAAAAATCATAGTTACTGTAAAAAGTGACTGGCTCCCATAAAGTAAAAAAGACCCAATAATCGTCTCCTTCCTACTACGGAAAAAAGTTATTCTTATTATCTAACACTTACAAAGGAAGCAAACGGCCAGTTTCTCTCGGACCTTGATAAAAAAATTTGTTGGAGGTTCCTGTTCGAAAAAGGGTCTGGCCACACATGTCCGCACCGCAGCACTAATATAGGTTATGTTCAGAATATTTTTAATTTAGCTTATTACCTTTAGTTATGCCTAAAGGTCAGGCCACACATGTCAGACACAGGCCACTTTAGGCATAACTAAAGGTAATATGTAAGTTAAATTAAAAATATTCTGAACACTCACTTTTACGTTTTTTCCGATTTTCTCAAAAACGGCTGTAACGATTTTGATAAAACTGAATATTTGGTGTATGTATATGCCCGCGATGTGACAGAAAAAATTCCATCAAAATTGGTCAAATGGATGGATCACTTTATTTAATAAATTTTGTCTAATTTTTCATTTTTTTCGATTTTCTTAAAAACGGTTCTAATAATTTTGATCAAACTCATGTCGTGTTTAATGAAAATCAAGTATTGATATGATAGCACACATGTCATCAAAATTGGTCAAACGGAGGAGGTACTATATTTAATAAAATTTGTCTCATTTTCACTTTCTTTTTTACTTTCACTTACCTATATATGAAATATATAGTAAGTGGAAGTATTGCGATCGTGAAAATTTTCGACTTCCGGTTTTCAACGGAGATACACCTTTTGGGATCCCCTGAGTCAAAATTTCCCTAAGTCAAAAGTCCCGCGAAATAGTCTGTGTGTGTGTGTGTGAACAGACTAGCTCAAAAAATATAAACCGTGCGAACCTGAAATTGGGTATTTAGAGTATGTATAAGCCCGCGATGTGACAGCAAAAATTTCATCAAATTTGCACAAAGGGAGGGGGTACTTTATTTAATAACTTTTTAAGTTTTTTTCGATTTTCTCAAAAACGGCTATAACGATTTTGATTAAACTGAGTATTTGATGTATGTATATGCCCGAGATATGACTGTTAAAATTTCATCAAAATTGATTAACCGGAGGGGGGACTTTACTTAATAAATTTTGTAACATTTTCGCATGTTTTTTTTATTTTCTCTAACCGGCTGTAAAGATTTTGATCAAACTGGGTGTTTGATGTATTTATATGCCCGAGATATGACTATGAGATGAATATGAGGAGGGGGGACTTTACTTAATAAATTTTATATCATTTTCACGTGTTTTTTTTTATTTACTCAAAAACGGCTTTAAAGATTTTTATCAAACAGGGTATTTGATGTATGTATATGCCAAATATGCGATAGCCAACATTTCATCAAAATTGATCAACCGAAGGGGGGAATTTACTTAATAAATTTTGTATCATTTTCACGTGTTTTTTTATTTACTCAAAAACGGCTTTAACGATTAACAAAAATAAGATATGAATGTAGAAAAATGTGTGACTTTGGGAAATGATATTTAGCAAAACACGTCAATTTCTAATCTAAGTAAGTTGGTAAGTGAAAGTTGTGTGTTGCGCGCACGCACCAGATTTTTTTTTATTTCCTCCAAAACGGATGTAACTATTTTGATCAAACTGAATATTGGATGCATATATATGCCAGCGATGCGACAGCTATAATTTCATATCCCGTATTATCACTGATGAATTTGGACCCTTAAAAAAAGAAATAAGCAAGAATGAATCGAAAATTACTGAGAACTTTTTTAAGTTTTGCAATAATAATACTCCATAACTTAGGAGGAATGTGGAAAACATTTCATCAATAAAACAGGGAAGAAAGGGGGAGCGTCCAGGACTATTCCCCTTTCTTATATATTTAGATTTTTTTTTTTACTAAAACATTTTTTTTTTTAGAGCGTGTTATGTCTGTTCCGGGAAAATTTATTATTTTGGCACACAAAACAAAAAGGAAAAGGACCTATAAAAAAAAAATCTGGTGCGTGCGCGCAACACACAACTTTCACGTACCAACTTACTTAGATTAGAAATTGACGTGTTTTGCTAAATATCATTACCCAAAGTCACACATTTTTCTATATTCATGTCTTATTTTTGCTAATCATTAAAGCCGTTTTTGAGTAAATAAAAAAACCCGTGAAAATGATACAAAATTTATTAAGTAAAGTCCCCCTTTGCGTTGATCAATTTTGATGAAATGTTGGCTATCACATATTTGGCATATACATACATCAAAAACCAATTTGATCCAAATCTTAAAAGCCTTTTTTGAGTAAATAAAAAAAACACGAGAAAATGATACAAAATTTATTAAGTAAAGTCCCCTCTCCGGTTAATCAATTTTGATGAAATTTTCACAGTCGTATCTCGGGCATATACATACATCATATACCCAGTTTGATCAAAATCGTTAAAGCCGATTTTGAGAAAATAGAAAAAAACCTAAAAAGTTATTAAGTAAAGTACCCCCTCCCTTTAAGTAATTTTGATGAAATTTATGCTGTCACATTGCGGGCATATACCTACACTAAATACCCAATTTCAGGATCGCACAGTTAATACTTTTTGAGCTAGTCTGTTCACACACACACACACACACACACACACACACACACACACACACACAGACCATTTCGCGGGACTTGGTCATTTCGACTCAGGGGTCCCCAAAACGCGTATTTCCATTGAAAACCGGAAGTCGAATTTTTTCACGATCGCAATACTTCCACTTACTATATATTTCATATATAGGTAAGTGAAAGTAAAAACTCGATTTCCTCGGAAAGTACTCCAAATGACATCCCCCCTTTCTTCCGTGGACTCTTCAACTAGAACTGATAGAGGAAAACTAATGGCAAATTTGGATTCATCGCACAAATTATTCACAGATTCAGCTATAAAATTTTTGGTCATATTCACTATACTTGCTGAAGGAGATTCGAAATCAAACGCTTATGAATATAGATATGTCGTATGTAGATGACAAACACACCTCGTGTAAGTACTATTTATTTCATTACTAATAAAAGATACTACTTAAGTGAAAATCTGTATACATGCCAGGGCTAAGTTTAAAATAAAAAAAATGGCACGCAGCCACTTCCGTAACAGCCTTCGGCGTGACATTGAACTCGCTCGGGGGAAAGCCGTATTGCAACAGTATCTACCGCATGCATTATTATTTAAAAAAAAAAACATTTTCAGTCTAACCTATTCAAATTCCACTTAATTAAAGTGCACACCGTATATTTAGTTTCGTATAGTGCGTCTTGGGCATAGACGGAATACTTAAATCAACATTCGTATCGCATAACTCGGTATTCTCATGTTTTTGTTTGTAACTAGCGAATGACGGTAAAAATAGGAAGTGAATATAACCAAAAATGTTCGTCTTGTCAAACTAAAAAAATCTGGTGCGTGCGCGCAACACACAACTTTCACTTACCAACTTACTTAGATAAGAAATTAATGCGTTTTGTTAATGCCACTTCTCAAAGTTACTCATTTTTCCACATTCATTTCTTATTTTTGCTTTGATTTGCTCAGAACATTTGAATAATGATAGCGCTTAGCTGATATTAAATAACACCTAATTTTCATTAAACATGACGAATATCATGAAAATCGTTAAAGGCGTTTTTGAGATAATCGAAAAATTGGAAAAAAAGTTATGAAATAAAGTGTCCGCTCCGATTGATCAATTTTGATGACAATGTTGGCCATCACATCTTTGGCATATACATACATAAATACCCAGTTTGATCAAAATCGTTAGAGCCGTTTTTGAGAATATCGAAAAAAACGTAAAAAGTTATTAAATAAAGTACCCCCTCCCTTTAAGCAATGTTGATGAAATTTTTGCTGTCACATCGCCGGCATATACATACACTAAATACGTAATTTCAGGTTCGCACGGTTTATAGTTTTTGAGCTAATCTGTTCAAACACACACACACACACACACACACACACACACACACACACACACACAGACCATTTCGCGGGACTTGGTTATTTGGACTCAGGGGACCCCAAAACGTGTATTTCCGTTGAAAACCGGAAGTCGAAATTTTTCACGATCGCAGTACTTCCACTTACTATATATTTCATATATAGGTAAGTGAAAGTAAAAAAATTACATCTTCGAAAAAGCACTGCGACCATTTTTAAATTTTCGCTGAGAATTGCAGTTTGCTTACAATTCGCAAACGAAAGGGTTAATCGAAAAAATGTATATGACCGAAATGTCTCCTTGAAATCCTGATTGAAATTGAAAAGCTTGACGCCATTCAGAAGCTTCTGTGATCACTTTGATTTTCAAAAACCGTGGTTTTGCGTTTATAACTCGCAATCGATGGTGAAATGAGTGATTTGTATTTTTTACTTTCACTTACCTATATATGAAATATTTAGTAAGTGGAAGTATTGCGATCGTGAAAATTTTCGACTTCCGGTTTTCAACGGAAATACACGTTTTGGGGTCCCCTGAGTCGAAATAACCAAGTCCCGCGAAATGGTCTGTGTGTGTGTGTGTGTGTCTGTGTGTGTGTGTGAACAGACTAGCTCAAAAACTATAAACCGTGGGAACCTGAAATTGGGTATTTAGTGTAGGTATATGCCCGCGATGTGACAGCATAAATTTCATCAAAATTGCTCAAAGGGAGTATATAGGGGGTACTTGCTCAAAGGGAGTATAAAGGGGTACTTTATTTAATAACTTTTTACGTTTTTTTCGATTTTCTCAAAAACGGCCCTAACGATTTTGATTAAACTGAGTATTTGATCGATTTATATGCCCGTAATATGACTGTAAAAATTTCATCAAAATTGATTAACCGGAGGGGGGACTTTACTTAATAAATTTTGTATCATTTTCACGTGTTTTTTTTATTTACTCAAAAACGGTTTTGACGATTTTGATCAAACTTGGCATTTGATGTATTTATATGCCCGAGACGTGACTGTAAAAATTTCATCAAAATTAATCTACAGGAGGGGGGACTTTACTTAATAAATTTTGTTCCATTTTCACATGTTTTTTTTATTTACTCAAAAACGGTTTTAACGATTTTGATCAAACTTGGTATTTGATGTATTTTTATGCCCGAGATATGACTGTAAAAATTTCATCGAAATTGATCTACGGGAGGGGGGACTTTACTTAATAAATTTTGTATCATTTTCACGGGTTTTTTTATTTACTCAAAAACGGCTTTAACGATTAACAAAAATAAGATATGAATGTAGAAAAATGTGTGACTTTGGGAAATGATAATTAGCAAAACACGTCAATTTCTAATCTAAGTAAGTTGGTAAGTGAAAGTTGTGTGTTGCGCGCACGCACCAGATTTTTTTCCTGTGTAGCGGTTAAGGAAAGCTTTAAAATGATGCCTCATTATGGCTTGCCGAAAAAAAAAGGCTTTGAGAAATATTGTATTATATGATAATAACATATTTGTTACTAACATGTATTATCATAACACTATATAACAAGACTTCTTATTATTTAATTCGTGAGGCTATATTAACGAAATTTGTCTGCATTTGCATTTGATCTTTTATTTACCATGGAAACAAATCAATTTCCATTAAATATGTATCAACCATAACAACTTGATAATTCTTTCCCATGGTCAGAAGGCCTTTACTTACAAACAGGGGTCTGTCATTAAGAGTTGTCGGAACATTTTTTTTTTTTCCCTGTATTTGTTTCTCGAATTTATTTATATTTATTAGAGTTTATTTTTATCTCCATAAAAACAAAGTCAATGGCACTTAAGAGGAAAAACAAATTTTTTCCTTCACAATTCTTAGCCCCTTCAGAACTTTTCACTGGTGAGGAAACTTACCTGATATTAAAGAACATTAAACACGGCGTTTTTGACCAAAATCGTTACATCCGTTTTTAAGTAGGTAAAAAAAAAACAAAAAAAAAACACGTAAAAATGAGACAAAATTCATTAAATAAAGTGCCCCCTCCGTTTAACTGATTTTTATGAAATTTTGGCTGTCACTTCGCGGAAATATACCATACATAGATCAAATACCAAGTTTGATAAAATCGTTGGAGCAGTTTTTGAGTAAATAAAAAAAAAAAAAAAAAGACAAAAAACTTAAAAATGAGACAAAGTTTATTTAATAAAGTACCCACCTCAGTTAGACCAAATTTTTATGAAATATTGGTTGTCGCATGGCAGGCATAAGCATACAACATATACCAAGTTTGATAGAAATCGTTAGAGCTGTTTTTGAGACAATCGGAAAAAAAAAACACGTAGAAATGAGGCAAAATTAATTAAACAAGTGCCCCCTCCGTCTGGCCAATTTTAATGAAATTTTCGCTGTCACATCGCGGGCATATACATACACCAAATACCCGATTTCAGGTTCGTAAGGTTTACAGTTTTGAGCTTTTTCATGATCACAATGCTTTCCCTTACTGTATACTTCATAGATAGGTAAGTAAAAATAAATAGATAGGATAGTAAAAATAAATATTTCGTTAACCTATATTCTTGTTTACCTATTTATACGTTAGTTGTTTGTTTGTTTAACGTCTCTTTACGCCACTAAATTTTGCCTCTCCAGTTATAATTAGGATAGGGATATTTAACGAGTAGCTGACATCGCACATGGACGGGACCTCCATTTCATGTCCTATCCGAGGGACGGCGTAGCCAAGGATTTATCACTACCTTTAAAAAATCCTAGGGCGACCTCAGGACGCCAACTTGCGACCTTTAGTATTGTAGGTTGCCATGCTAGACAGGTAACCCCTCTTATTTTTATTAAAGCGATTACTTTAAAAGTAATCATTTGGTGATAAAAAGTAACTGTTTGAAGTAAACATTTGGTAGTAAAATGTAACTGGCAGCCTTAAAATAAAAAAAGACCCGCGCAAGTTACCCACCTTATTCTTTTCTGGAGGAGTAAACCTTTTATGATCGTGTAAATACAAGTAGAGGGCTACTTATGAGTTACATTTAGTAGGGTTTTTTTATTTACTCAAAAACGGCTTTAACAATTAACAAGAATAAGATATTAATGTAGAAAAATGTGTGACTTTGGGAAATGATATTTAGCAAAACACGTCAATTTCTAATCTAAGTAAGTTGGTAAGTAAAAGTTGTGTGTTGCGCGCACGCACCAGATTTTTATTTACTTAAAACCGGCTTTAATGATTTTAATGAAACTGGGTATTTGATGTATGTATTTGCCCGCGATGCGACACCCAAAATTTCATTAAAATTAGTGAAACGGAGGGGGCAGTTTCTTTATACATGTTTTCTAATTTTCACGTGTTTTTTTTATTCACTCCAAAACGGCTGTTATGATTTTGATCAGACTGGGTATTTGGTATATGTCCCGAGGATGTGACAGCCAAAATTTCATCAAAATTGGTGAAACGGAGGGGACACTTTATTTCATAACTGTTTTTCTAATTTTTAAATTTTTTTCGAATATCTCAAAAACGGCTTTAATGATTTTGATTAAATTAATCATTTTTGATAAAAATCAAGTCATCTTTTTACTTTCACTTACCTATACAGGGTGTTTCGGAATTGCACGGCACTATTTTAGGTACGTGTTCTCTAACACAAAATAAACAAAAAAGTTCATATTAACATATATCTCAAACTCATTTATTAAACAGATATCAAAGGTTAAAGATTTATTATTTATTTACTGCATTAAGACTGACTGTACAACGTTTAACGTGTTTAATACTAAATAAAAGGTTTTAATCACCTGATAAACAAATGAACGATAAGCAATGACAGTAGTTGCTCATCTGTTTGTCTAGTTCTGTGTGTTTTAGTGTGAGTGAATCTAGTGACACAGTTCAATTTATGATTATCATGGGAGATACCACAAATTTATTCACTTTTGATGAACAAACAGACATGCTTTTAACTTATGGCGAGGTACATACAAACGGTGCTGCTGCTGTTCGAAGATATCGTGAAAAATTTCCTAACCGAAGAATACCAAATCGTAAAACGTTTGAGGCCATTGAAAGACGTCTTAGGGATAATGGTACGCTAAAACCTATACGAGTGAACGCCGGTCGACAACGATTTCGACGAACTGCAAACGTAGAAGAAGAAATACTCGATGCTGTTCAGTTATCTCCTACTACTAGTACCAAAAGATTGTCACGTCGTTTCGATGTTTCCTCTACCAGCGTATGGCGAACTTTACGCGAACAACAATTATATCCATTTCACGTATCAAGTAGGCAAGATTTGTTACCACAAGATTATAACAAGCGCAGAAATTTCTCCCAGTGGTTAATTCGACAATGCACACGAGATCCTAACTTCCTGAACTGCATTTTGGTTACTGATGAATCTTGCTTTACAAGAAACGGGATTCTTAATTTTCGAAATACCCATACTTGGGCCGAAGAAAACCCTCATACGACTGCTGTTGGACATTACCAACATACATTCTCTTTAAATGTCTGGTGTGGTCTTCTAAGCGACAAAATCATCGGCCCCTTCTTTTTGCCACCTAGGCTGTCAGGTATATCTTACTTGCATTTTTTGCAAAATAATCTGCATGATATTCTAGAAGATATTCCGCTAGGCATTAGGCAAAGGCTGTGGTTTATGCATGACGGTGCTCCAGCTCACTTTTCTCATAGTGTCACTGTTATTTAAATGCAACTTATGGAGACCGATGGGTTGGTCGAAACGGACCTGTTAAATGGCCACCACGATCTCCGGATTTAACGCCATTAGATTATTTTGTGTGGGGCTGGATGAAGTCTATGGTTTATTCTGCGGCAGTTGACACGCAAGAAGAGCTAAGAAATCGGATCGTGGAAGCCGCAGTAACTATCAACCACCATCCTGATGCTATACGAAGAGCCAGAGAAGCATGGATTCGTCGTGCTGAATGTTGCATTCAACAAAACGGAGGCGCCTTTGAACATTTACTCTAAATGTTGTAATAATAATAAATAAATAGTAATAATAAATCTTTAACCTTTGATATCTGTTTAATAAATGAGTTTGAGATACATGTTAATATGAACTTTTTTGTTTATTTTGTGTTAGAGAACACGTACCTAAAATAGTGCCGTGCAATTCCGAAACACCCTGTATATGAAATATATAGGTAAGTGAATTATTTGATGCATCAATATGCCCGAGATATGACTGTAAAAATTTCATCAAAATTGATCAACCGGAGGGGGGACTTTACTGAATAAATTTTGTATCATTTTTACGTGTTTTTTTTTATTTCCTCAAAAACGGTTTTAACGATTTTGATCAAACTGGGTATTTGATGTATGTATATGCTAAAGATGTGATACCCAACATTTCATCCAAATTGATCAACCGGTGGGGGGACTTTACTGAATAAATTTTGTATCATTTTCACGAGTTTTTTTTATTTACTCAAAAACGGTTTTAACGATTTTGATCAAACTGGGTATTTGATGTATGTATAAGCCAAAGATGTGACACCCAACATTTCTTCTAAATTGGTCAAACGGAGGGGCACTTTATTTCATCATTTTTTTTCCAATTTTTACCTTTTTTTCGATGATCTCAATAATTTTTATAAAATTTGTCGAGTTTAATGAAAATTAAATCTTATTTAATATCAGGTAAGCTTTATCATTATTAAAATGTTCTGAGGGGGCTTAAATGGGGTAGGGGCCTTTTTTGTTTCCTACAATGTACCTTTCTTTTTGTTTATATGGAGAAATTAACTGTCTCTCGTTACGCCTAAAAATGAGCTATGATAAAAATAAAGAAAACATATAAAGGAGAAAAAAAGAAAAATATTAATAATATAAAGTCAACTCATAAAACTTTTTGAGCCCACGCATGCGGAGAACGCCTTTAATGACAGACCATTGTTCATGATTAAAGCCGTTCTGTTCATTTGAGAAGTGGCAATTAACAAAACGCATTTATTTCTTATCTAAGTAAGTTGGTAAGTGAAAGTTGTGTGTTGCGAGCACGCACCAGATTTTTTAAATTACTTATAGAAATGACAATTAAAAAAACATGTCAATTTCTAATCTGAGTAAGTTGGTAAGTGAAAGTTGTGTGTTGAGCGCGTCGCACCAGATTTTTTTTTTTCTAAAATGTCGTTTTTTATAAACTCTAATATGTGCCTTATATAGAAGGCTTAGGGCGGGACATCTGGAATCACACTCTTGAGTCTTCATTAGAATATAATAGAACTAGATCACTGTGAAATGTGCAACTCATTCTCAACGTATTGACCGAATTCCACAGGGTATTGGACTCGTAATGTCAGACTCGAAATTCAAACCTTATTGATGGGGTTTCGATCTATAAAAGATAAAAAAAAATATATTCATTTTACATTATTTCTTGAAAGTGTTGTACTTTCTTTAACATTCAGTGAAAACCCCATGAAATTTAGAGCAGTGGGGTTTTGTGTGTGCCAAATAATTTATTGAATGTACTGTTAAAATTGGTCAAAATTTTCAAAATAATGTCAAAGTCTATGACTTATGTTTTGTAAAACTTCACAAAAAAAAAAAAAAAAAAAAAAGGTAAAAGTTAAATGATTGCTAAAAAACATTACAAAGAATATAGATCTATTTTCCAGCCATTTCCCGATCTTAAAACTTCCCAGATCGTCTTAAGCCATACGTAGAATTATTCACAAAGCCTTTCTGAACAAAACAAAAGAAGATAAAAAAGAATAAAATACGTTGAATTGTTTTGAAGACATGTTTGGTAGGGGCTTCCAAAAAAAATCTTAGGACAGGTATGGGCAAACTTTGACATGTTGTGGGCCAAACTTAAGTTATCAAATACGTTCGCAGGCCACTTTCAAAAGTACCGATACACACCGAAGTTATGATACCCTTATTAATCTTATTCTCCCTCATTTGGAGTAAGTATGAGTAAGTAGTGTAATATTTTTTTTTTATTGGTTTTTCAAAATGTCTCGCGGGCCGGTTGTTGCCCACATATGCTTTAGGACATTTTGAAAAGGTAATCATAAAATAAAACGCAATAAATAGGGAGAAGCTGTTATCATACTGAACGAATTCTAGTAGCTATAACTAGCTTTAATAATAATCATCATCATCATCAAAATTACTGTATTTGTAAGAATAACAATTACAGGGGTCTGGTGGCCCAGGGATATATATAAAAATAAATAAAAAATATAAAAATAATAATAAATAAAACAACTTTTTTTCCCTAGTTTAAAATAAAAATTATATTGTACCTAAAATAAATGACAGTACTTATTTCAAATTCTATTAAAAAATTATAAATGCCCTAATCCTCAAGGTCTCAGTTAGATAATAAAAAACATTTTATAATAAATGTCCTTCTTGAGTGATAAGTAGGCAAATAAGCTGTTCTTCATTATCAGTTTGGTTTGAAGGTTTGAAGCCTTAGAGGTATTGGGTTCTTAGAATCTGGTAGGCAGGGCACTCGAAGATAAGGTGAGTCAACGTCTCCGGTCTTTGCAGGTTACACACACTACAGATGACCTTGGTAAGCTCTGCCGTTCAAGTAAGGCTGAATCTCACATGAGGAGGTCAGTCTAAGCTGGATAAGGGCTCTCTTCTTTTATATACCAAAATTGAAGCAGAGGTTCTCCTCACCAAGGCCAAGGGAACTCAGCCGCCGGAATAGAGGGTTGTACTGAGAGTTCAATGCTCTTTCTATATATACCGAGAAAAGTTGATTCTTCCAGCTCTCAATTATCTCCTTTTTATTCTTGAGTAGCCAGGTGAGAGTGGACTCCCGAAACACTTCCGTCATTCCCAGTATGCTCAGGATATGGTGGAGCGGCGAAAACCAGGCATCGTTCAGGGTCTCTGTGTGGAAGTTAGTTTTATTGATAATCATCTCGTAGCCTTTTCTCTCAAGGGCATAGGCATCTATAGACTGGATATTGATCCACCAGTTTAAAGTCCGCTTCAAGATAGCTATCCTCAGGTCTTGCCCACCGAACTCGAGCCTAACGAAGTGGTTTGGAGTATTAACAAAGACCGTGGAAAACCACAAAAAAAAAAACTTTGAAAACGCTGATTCGGAAGCGTTTGTTGGACAATTATTACATGTGACACCGTCTCCATTTGTTTGAAAGGCATGGATAAGATCCAGAAGGTCGGAAAATGGGTACCTCACCAACTGAATGACAGGCAGCAGGAAGCTCGAAAAACCTCATGGGAAATGCTGCTCGCCAGGTACAGAAAAAATGTCATTTCTTCATCAAATTGTGACTGGTGATGAAAAGTGAATTTACTTCGAGAATCCCAAGCGTAAAAAATCATGGGTAACTCCTGGTGAACCATCGGCATCGCTTGGGGAGGAAGAAAATGCTCTGTGTCTGGTGTGATCAGATGGGTATTACCTACAATGAGCTGCTGAAACCTGGGGAAACTGTTAATACGGAAAGCTACCTACAACAGATGATAAATTTGAATAAATATTTGCGCCAAAAAGTCCCAAATATCAAGAAAGGACACACAAAGTGATCTTGCTCCATGACAATGCCCCATCACATTCGGCTAAACGGACCAAGGAAACGTTCCAAGTGTTTGGTTGGTAAATTCTTCCGCATGCGGCTTATTCACCAGACTTGGCCCCATCCGATTACCACCTATTTGCATCGATGGCACTAGCTGAGCAGCACTTCACTTCTTATGAAATTGGTTAAGTGATTGGTTTGACTAAGAAGAGGAAGCATTATTTTGGTGGGGAATCCACAAATTGCCTGAATGATGGGAAAAATGCATAGATAGCGAAGGACAGTACTTCGAATAAAAAAGTATGAATCATTTTTACACAATCAACTCTTATTTGCTATTTGAAAAATTCCGGTTTCATATTTACACACCTGGTACTTGAGACGGAGGCCTTCCACCCTCACTATGTCGCGCAGTGACCATAATTCCGACGAGTAAAGTGTAGTTGCCGCAGCAATGGAGTTGAAAAGCTTCACGGATGTGTCCCAAGATGATAACTTTCCTTTATAAGGATCTCCTTAACCTTGCCCAAGGCCTTGTCTGACTTTGACCAAGACCTTAACCAACGACTGACAAAGCGGTCCGCTGCCTGCCTGAACTTGCCCACGCAACTAAAAGGAACACCCAGATATGTAAAGCTGTTGCTGTATTCTATCGGTTCACCATCGAGCAACAAGGGAGGCCGACTCTTACATGTAGGACTAGCTCTAAAAACTATAACTTTAGTTTTGTTTTTATTTATTCTCAGCTGATTCTTCCTGCAATAAGCAGACAAAGCATTGAGTTTTGCTTGAGCATCAGTCCTGGATTCTCCAAACATTATAAGGTCATCGGCGAATAAATGTCCTAGTATGTCGGTCCTGCTATCCAATTGCACCCCATGCAGACCTGCAGATCGAAATTCTTCCATAATATCTGCCATGAATAGTATGAACAAGGAAGGTGAGAGTGATTCGCCTTGTAAAACTCCTGTCTCAATGAGAACGTTAAAAATTATTATCTTCCTATTGATTTTAGGGTAGAATTCTGCGCCGGAGTAAAGGTTTTGGATAATTCTTATTATTTTGCCACTCAGTCCATAGGAGTTAAGCTTTGCCCACAACAGTGCATGATTTAGGGTGTCAAAAGCCTTGTGCAGATCTACTGATATCAAGTATAAGTTCTGCTTCTTGATTTTCACATAGAGGGTGATTATGCAATACAGGAGAAAAAGGTTATGCACACAAGATTTTCCTTTTTGAAAGCCCATCTGTTCCTTTGTTATGATGCAACATTCCGCAGCCCAAAACCTTATCCTTTCTGCTAAGATGGAGATAAAAGGTTTTGCACAAGTGTTAAAAATGCGATGCCTCTATAGTTTGAGGAATCGTTAGGATCACCTTTCTTGAAAAGCATCGTCAGAATACCCTTTGACCAGTCAGATGGCACTTTCTCTGTCCTTAACACTTGATTGAATAAGTTCAGGAGGTAGTGAATCCATTCAGAACTGAGACATTTATAAATCTCGTAGGGTATGCCATCTAGACCAGGTGACTTCCCACTTTTGCTTTTAGAAATACAAAGGTCGAGTTCCTCTAGTGTGATATCTCTTTCCAAGTAGGGATGCCCAATGTTTGAGAATTGCGATTCTTCTATTATTAATCCAGGTGAAGTGAAAAGGTTTTGTAGATATGAACACCACGTATCAACGCCAACTGGTTTTTCTTGGTATGATTTTGCGCTTAACATTTTTACAGTACCCCAAAAGTCATGGGAATTTCTGACCGTCGAGATATAATCTAGATATAATTATTTGTCATCACTATTGAAGTAAATTTGATCACTTTTTCGAAAGTAAATCGCTAAAAACTTGGGGAATGCAGTACTTCCATACTAGCTTTAATAATTATCCCAACATTGATAAAAAAATTGAGGTCAGGCCACACATGTCAGACACAGGCCACTTTAGGCATAACTAAAGGTAATATGTAAGTTAAATTAAAAATATTCTGAACATAACCTACATTAGCGCTGCGGTGCGGATACGGTGCTGACATGGTGGCCTGGCCTTTATAAGAGGTCTATTTGGTCCATCATAATGGTGTAAAACTATCGATAGCGGAGACTATCGAGATATCGAGATAGTGTCGATAGTATCTAACATAAAACTATCGATACTATCAATAGTCTGAGGTGATGGTCGAGGGTGGGTGGTATGACAGTTGAATTTTCCATTTGGAACAACAGGTGCTAAAATGCACTTCTTTTCTTTCCCTTTTTAGTTAGGGAATAAGATAAACATTTCTGTAAATAGAGGATGAGTTCCATTAAACCTTGAAATCATTTTTCCACTAACTTTCAAGCTTAGTCGTAACTAATAAAATAATAGTAAGTCGCAAAGAATAAAAACTTTATCAGAAGGTCGAAGAAGTTGTATGAAGAGGAAAGCTATACCAATACACTCCAAGCAACCATGCAACCAGGATTCCAAGTTGTTGAAGTAGTTGATTTGACATTAAAACATTCGGAACGCAATCCTCCAATTTGTTGGAGTTTTTGAAGAAAAAAGGCCGTTGTTGTGAAATTTGTCTAGACATACCTTGTAACGTGTATACTTCAAAAAAATATTCATAGGTAGTTGATTTATAGAGGTCGAAAATATTTTGTTACAAAAACTATGACTTTGTTTATATGCCACTAGCTGGGGTGCCCGGCTTCGCTCCGGTAGTTGTGTGGTAGCTTTAATACCAGAAAAACTTTAAAATTAAAGGAAATAGGGAACAAAATTAGAACCTTCTTGAAAATTCGGTTTTAACTTGGTATCAATATTCTGCAGACTTGAGATCTGCAGAGTGAGCCCAAATAAGGAACCCTGTATAATTTACAGGGGGTTAAAAATGGTAAATGAACAATTAATTTTGCTGCAACTTTGTCGAGTTATGCATCGTTTTTGATGGCTTCTGTGATTCGGGATCATATAAGCCCATTCCAAGTAGTCAGCAGATAATAAGTTATTAGATTATAGTTGAAAAATCTGGTATCTCAGTTAAAAAAATTATATTTCGAGTAAAACTTAAGCTCCGACTACTATGATGGTCCTATTTGATTCAGAAGTATAGAAACTACCGAAGATTTATAGAAATTTTTTTAAGACCTTGCTTCCATTTCAACCTCCCTAAAATATCCCCCCATATACGTTCTGCATATCTCGAATCTTACTACTATTACAAAGTGAAAACCAAAATTTCTTGGAGGCACAATTTTTTCATCATATTTCTTTTTATCTAGGGAAAAAAAAGTTGTTTTTTTTATTACTAGCTAGGGTCCGGTAGTTGTGTGGTAGTTTTAATACCAGAAAAACTTTAAAATTAAAGGAAATATAGAACAAAATTAGCACCTTCTTGAAAATTCGGTTTTAACTTGGTTTTTTCATCATGTTTCTTTTTATCTTGATCTATGAGAGATGATAAAATCTGGAATGCTGTTATTGGAGTTAGTCGTTTTGTCAACTGGAATGCTCATCATACGTAGTAACCAAACCAACTTCTTTTTCATAAATACAATAAGAACACTTCAAACATTTTATTTTCGATTTATATTCAGTCAATTCATCTCTTTTTTTATGTTTTTATATAACCTCTACTATTTAAACTGGATGAATGAACAATATACGTTGAGTTAAACGAACCCTAGCGCTTCCTGGTAGCCTGGAGCTCGAACTAAATTTTTCATTCATAAACTCGTATCTCAATCTCAGAGACGCTAATTAAATGGTGCGAGAGGCATCACATTCCAGTCTTTTTCTCTTCAATTTTACACTCTTAAGAGAAAAACGGAAACCTTCTTTTCCGTTAGGAGTTATATGGCTAAGAGACGACATAACTTCCTTAATTCTACGTGGAGTCGTTTTTGAGCCTTTTCGGCACGCACATTGTACACTTTGCTTTATAATATAAACTCCCCGCCAAAAGTATTGCAACACTTATACATTTTTTGTTATTTTACCAGAAGTAAGTACCTTCGTCCTGTTTTCCATGAATAAGGATAGGCTATTTTGTTATTTGTAATTTAATAGCAAAAGGATTAGATTTTATCTTATAATCCTGAGGAAACAGAAAGAATTAGGAATGGTATTAAGATAAGTTTCATTCCAAATTATCCAAATCCCATTCAGTGACCATTAGACTAGGTGAGATACACATCTCAAGTGATAATGAATGCTAGACGACAAGTTAGTGAAGTTACGGTTGCTCGTATCGTAGCCCTTTCCGAGGAAGGGTTATCTACACGTCAAATTGCTTTAAGGGTCGGCGTTCATTTCAGCTCCGTCTCAAGGGGTATGAAACGGTTTAGGGAGACAGGTAGCTATTCCAGAAGGCCAACAAGTGGACGTCCAAGGATCACAAACCCTGCCGATGACCGTTTCATTAGGCTACATGCACTCCGCCAGCGGAATTTAACTGCTCCAGACATTCAAAACCTCGTACGTGATGTCCGGAACCTCAGAATATCCACCAATACAGTCAGGAGGAGGTTGGTAGGTGCAGGCCTTCGGGCAAGAAAACCGGCAAAAGGCCCTCAGCTGACCGCACGACACCGTATGCAAACGCTTAGGTTCGCAAGGGATCATCAACACTGGACTGTAGAAGAATGGAAAGCTGTATTGTTCACACATGAGACAAGAGTGGCCTTGCACAATCCAGATGGTCGAGATAGAGTATGGAGAGGGCGAGGACAGCGGTACAGTCGGTGCTGTACAGTTGGAGTCACTCCTTTCGGAGGGGGATCCATCATGTTCTGGGGTGGGATATCTTTTGAGGCTCGTACAGAACACTTGTTCCTGTAAGAAGAGGCGCCATGACAGCTCAGCGGTATGTAGAGGAGATTTTAGAAGAACATGTAATGCCTTACATGCCCTTTATTGGCCCTCAGGCACTGTTAGTGCATGATAATGCCAGACCCCACATCGCCAGGTGTGTCAACGACTATCTGAATTACACTGGAATTCGAAGAATTGCATGGCCTGCGAGAAGCCCAGATCTCAACTGTATCGAACATTTGTGGGACACACTGAAAAGAAGAGTTCGACGTCGTCAACAAGCACCGTCAAGCTTAGAAGAGCTGGAGACTGCCGTTTTACAAGAATGGGATCAGATCTCCCAGGAGACCATTCAGCAGCTCTTCAATAGCATGCCAAGACGTATGGAGGCTGTGATTAGAGCTAGAGGGGGTTTGACAAGGTATTGAACCCAAAATCATTAAAAGAAAGTTACCTTTTATTTTTGTCATTAAAAGAAAAATTTTACTTTTTTTTTTTTTTTAAAGTGTTATTGATGATTTTTAAAAGGAATAAATTTTAATTTTCGTTGTATACCTTTTTTGCTGTAATCACACAACCAATTAACTTTATTATAATATAAATAAAAAAAGAAAAACAAGTTTATACAGGTGTTGCAATACTTTTGGCGGGGAGTTTATATTGATTAACCAAGTAATTTTCAAGTCAATGGACTGGCAGGCAATCAGCCATTTTTTTTTGTATATTATTCCATAAAGTTGGAAGGCATGTATTTGCAAACCATTCAATTCTTCATTCTTATATTTTTTCGTCTGAAGTAAATATTTTTTTTTTTTATAGAGAGTAGATGAGCACTTTTCATTAGAAATATAAATAAAAATACGCCGTAACATTTTGTTATTTTTCATTTCCATGAATTATGTAGTACAAGGGTGCTTAGAAGCCGAGGCTTCTAAAAACAAAATTTTCGATATTACCTTAAAAAAACTATCGATAGTTTAAAACTAGCGATATTACTATCGATGGTTTTGCATCTCTAATGCATTATTATCGCCGCGGGTGGTCAAAAAGCGAGGGAATGTATAGCTCCAAACTCCGTTTCAAAAATTTAACATAGTAAACCGGTCTATAAATGTAAAATAAAGCATAAAAGTTAATCTGAATGTTTATTATAACAATCAGTATTATACGATAATTTTTTTTTTCTTTTTCGGTTGGCTCATTAGGCCTAATGAGACCTTTGGCCGCGCAGTGTGGTCTTCTTACAGACATTTGTGTTGCTTGCAGGAGCCCAGACAGCCTGGAGGGGGTAGCCCAAACCTCACATTGCTGCAAGCCTTGGTCACCGCGGTGCAGCGGCAGACTGCCCATAGCTCCATAATCCCATTGGGGCCAAGTCCTTCCCACCGATGGCGTCAGCTCTCTCGGGTTCAAGGACAGTGACAAACTGGTCATGGATTATGGTAGCCCAGAGTCAGCAGGCCCCGAGGACCTATATTTCTTTCCCTGAAGCATACCGTCCTTGTACCAAACCTCCGGGCGGTTACTGATATCGTGGAAAACAATACCACGATTCTCAATGGGATACACGGGGAAGGTACATCACTCCTACGCCCGGTCGGTGTGAGTCGCCTCCAGTAGGCTGACGGGCCTCACATACCCGGGGGTGGGGGTAGGCTTGGACTGCGTGGCGTTCATTGGCGGGCGGTCACCCGAATGGAGCGGTCACTTCCAATCCAAGTACTGAACACGCTGGACATTGCTTAACTTTGATAACTTATTGCAAGCGCCTTTGTCCACTCGGCCATCCCGGCCCCAAGACAATTATGAATATGGCTCGATGTTAATATTCGAGTAATAAATTAACTCAATACATTTAAAATACATATAAATAGGCCTATATGTAAGATCCACGTGGCTGGTTTTATTACATACCCAATAAGGCTAAATTTGCAATTTAAAACATGCCAGCCAATATGGTAATTTATATTATTAACATCTTGTCATTTCGATGTGACTGAATATAACTTACAAGGGAAAGACATCATATGGTTACTTCCGTGACACTGTATACTCACTACTATATTCCCCCTCTAATTACACAGGACTACAGAAAATTTTTTTTGGTGGGTAGAATCTTATAGCTGATTTTAACTATGTTTGCGGCGCTGATTCCATGGGCGTCAATAGCACCAAATTATTGGGGGGGGGGAGACGGCTGAATATTTTCCTGGATAGGGTAGGTAAAAATTCGAGGGGCTAAAAGTTGAAATAATAACCCCTAATAAACAACTGTTGGGGCATATTTAAATTCATCCTCCAACGCTGTATTTTAAAGGTATTTATAGTCTCTTAAAACTTGTCAATTTATGCCTCAGTTATACAATAAAATAGGGAATTGTTAAGGCTTAATGCTGAAGAATGTGGGCCAAAATTTCTTGATAGAATTTTATCCAACTTTTTCTTCTGATCCTAATCCCGCTAATTTCATTGCTTTCCATTGACTTCTATAAGCTTTATCAAATTGATGGAAAGTAGGATCAAGCTGCTCGGTTTAAAAAAGAAATGTTGAGTAATAAAGCAAAACAGTTCGAGCTGAAATAAAAAATATGTAATTCATCAAATATACAATACGCTTGACTAGCTTTTAACAATAGAGTGTGCTGAAATTAACTAAAATTTTATATTGGTTTTCTTACTTAGAATTCCCGATTCAATATCCTGGAGAATTTTCAATTTTTCCTCGATTGATAAAGACTTACGTTTGTGACACACGTTTACCAACGAACTCATTGTATATTTAAAAACACAGTATAAACGACTACAGAACACTGATTCCAATAATACAGAGGCCGAAACAGAACTGTGCTAGTTTTGAGAAAAAAGTTAATGGAATCAGAGAGAGAACAAAAGGAAATCGGATTAGTTAAGAGTAAAAAAACATCTCAATTCTAGAAACTGGAGCTACTTTGTCTTTCCGCGCTCATTCTACGTAATACAATTAAAAAAAAAAATTAATGAAAATTCTAGCAGTTCGTTATAACAGAATGTGATAATTCTCAAGCATCAAATTTAGTTCGTAGTTCGCACTAGCCGAGGGATTTCGCTATAACGAGGGGTTCAGGAGAAATATTATGGTATTTTTGGGGGGATAGTATTTTGGTTCGCTATTTCGAGGTGTTCGTTATATCCGAGTTCGTAATAATGAGGGTTTACTGTATTAATTAGTTCCAAAAACAAGCCTAGAGCTATTCTACACCACACGTTTGTGTGTTTTGTTTAAAGTTACAATATGAAAATTTGAATAAATCGCTGGTTAATATGATAAATTCAAATCTGATATTTGCCTTGTTGAGTCAAGAGTAATACAGAGAATGAAGGAAAAATTATAAGGTAAGAGTTGGTAGGGGTTAGTTTGCCGACTTCAAAAGGTTTATTTTGGAGTTTATTTATGATAATGAACATTTTGTTCATAGAGAGATGAGAGATGGATTTTCAGTTTACAATGATTTTATTATGGTAAGCCAACGTTTCGACCCAACTTGTGGATCTTCATCAGGGCTAAAAGAGAAACAAATATATCTATGAAAGTATCTATGTTAGAGGGTGACAATAAATGGATACATTACAGAACTGATAATAATATAAACGATGGTGTATACATGTATATTAAAAAAAGTGGCAGGTTAACAGGATAAAATAGAATCTGATATTTACTTACTGAGTCCAGGTAGATACTAAGACTAAAGGTAAAAATAAGGTGAGAGGTAGTGGTAGGGGGTTAGTTTGCCGACTTCAAAGGTTTATGAGAGGGAAATCGAACGCTTTTGAAGTGAAAAAAAAAAAATTTGTTCACTCTGTTGTCATGTAGGGAGCGGGGTAGCCCACTGGTAAGGCAGTGGATTGCTGTGCTCAAGGTCTCGAGTTCGAATCTGACATGGCTCATGATATCTTTATTATTCGCCACAGTTCGTCTCGAGGGCCGAGAGACCATCCTTTGCCCCATCCTGGGGCAAACCTAGCCTCTATAAAGTGGGTAACCTTAATTGAAAAATTAAGGGGAAAAAACCTACCGTTTGAGCCTGATCACGGTCAAATCACCTCCTTGCACGACCGCTGACCAAGAAACAGTGCTCTTCCTTACACAGTACTGAACCCTTCATGGGTTTTAGTGGTACAGTTGTCATGTGCCTTCACTTCAAAAGCGTTGGATTTACCCGCCATAAACCTTTGAAGTCGGCAAACTAACCCCCTACCACCACCTCTCACTTTATTTTTACCTTTAGTCTTAGTATCCACCTGGACTCAGTAGGTAAATATCAGATTCTATTTTATCTTGTTGACCAGCCACATTTTTTAATATTCATGTATACACCATCTTTTATATTATTATCAGTTCTGTAATGTATCCATTTATTGTCACCCTCTAGCATAGATACTCATATATTTGTTTTCTTTTAGCCCTGATGAAGATCCACAAGTTGGATCGAAACGTTGGCTTACCATAATAAATATCATTGTAACTGAAAATCCTGACCATCATTTAACCTATCGTGATTTTGTTCATATATTTGTCTTCATTTTATCCCAGAAGAAGATCCACATGTTTGGGTCGAAGCATAGGCTCTCCAAAAAAAAAAACACTTTTGACATAAAACTCTGTTAAATTATCATACTATCTTTATGAAAAGAGTTGACCATTACAAAGCTCTAAATTTGTCTATAGATTGAGAAGATAGTACAAGATTTTCAAGACGAAAAGAGCTAACTGGGAGCTCGTGGACCTAGATAACGGGCTACATTGTTGAGATATAACTGTCCGCAACCAGGAGTGACGATACATCAGAATCATTTCACCTTCTGAGTCACGCCATATTTTGCGATCAGGTTTATTGTATATAGTTAGGTAAGATTTTTTTTTATTGGCTTCAACGTTACAAGATGTAGCTATTGAATCTGGCATATTTTGTTTTAGTATGTTAGCTATCTTAATATTTAAAAAACAACTTTCACTTACGAACTTCCTTAAATTAGAAATTGATGTTTTGTTAATTGCCACTTCTCAAAGACACATTTTTCCACATTCATTTCTTAATTTTGTTTTTATTTGCTCTATAAAAAAAACTATTTTTTTTTTTATTATTAAATAAAATATTTTACTTACGATAATTCGGCCATGTAAGCATAATACTCCAAGTCTTCTGATTTTATAATTCTGTATGTAGTTGTTGAAAACTTCATTTAGTTACCATGGAAACAAATAATTTCCATTAAATGAACAGAACGGCTTTAATTATGAACACCATGGTCTGTCATTAAAGGCGTACTCCGACGCATGCGTGTGCTCTACGTATTTTATGAGTTGACTGAAAAATTTTCTTTTTTTCTCCTGTATATGTTTACTTGATTTTTTTCATATTTCATATTTAACCATTTCTTATTTTTAGGCGTAACGAGAGACAGTTAATTTTTCCATATAAACAAAAACAAGGGTACTTTACAGGAAAACAAAAAAGGCCCCTTCCTCATTTAAGCCCCCTCAGAACATTTTAATAACGATAAAGCTTACCTGATATTAAAGAACACATTATTTTCATTAAACATAGCGAATTTGATCAAAATCATTAAAGCCGTTTTTGAGATAATTTAAAGAAAGCTATAAATTGGAAAAAAGGTTATGAAATAAAGTGTCCCCTCCGTTTGACCAATTTCTATGAAATGTTAGCTGTCACATCTTTGGCTTATACATACATCAAATACCCAGTTTGATCACAATCGTGAAAGCCGTTTTTCAGTAAATAAAAAAAAACACGTGAAAAGGGTACAAAATTTATTAAGTAAAGTGCCCCCTGCGGTTGATCAATTTTGATGAAATTTTTAGTCATATCTCGGGCATATTAATACATCAAATACTAAGTTTAATCAAAATCGTTAGAGCTGTTTTTGAGAAAATCGAAAAAAAAACGTAAAATGTTATTAAATAAAGTACCCCCTCCTTTTGACCAATTTTGATTAAATTTTTGCTGTCACATCGCGGGCATATATATACATACACTAAATACCCAATTTCAGGTTCGCACGGTATATAGGGATCTTTTACGAGTATCTGACATCGTACAGGCTCGGGACCTCCATTTTACATCCTATCTGAGGGACGGCGTAGACAAGGATTTTTTACTCCCATTAAAAAATCCTAGGACCCCCTGCGGACGCTTAGTATTGTAAGTTTCTATGCTAACCACTACACCAGAGGAGACCTAAGTAACCTAGTTAGTTAGTAGTATCGTGTTTACATTATACACAGTTTTTTTTTCCATTATACACAGTAAGATTTATACTATAAAAGATATTTTTAGAAAAATTAACTTTAAAGAAATTGTCGTGAATTTTCTTCAAGAATATGGAATTATTCCAAAAGAGGAGGTTATTTTAACATGGTTTAAGGGAATTCTCATCGCATCCTTTTCAGTAAAAAATTCTTTGATTAGATCCTTTAGCTTAAACAAAATCAAAAACAACAAATAATTTCCTTTTCTATTTACAGTGACTTCAAAATAAATAGTATATACACAAAAATGTTATTTAATTTTTCAAAGATATATATTTTACCATATATTTTTGCAGGAACTGTTTTCTTGTGTTAAAGAAAAGAGGGTAATGCAAAATTATGATATTTGAATGAAAGTTCTCCCAACTATCCCAGACTACGAGCACGCGATGACCCGAAATTAAAAATAATTAATGAAATGAAAGAGGGTAACCTGTGGTGTAGTGGTTAGCATAGCAACCTACAATACTAAAGGTCGCGGGTTCGCGTCTCGCGGTGGCCATAAGATTTTTTAAAGGGAGTAGGAAATTCTTGGCTATGCGGTGCCTCCCATAGGACGTAAAATGGAGGTCCCGAGCCTGTACGATGTCAGGTACTCGTTGAAGATCTCTATCCTAATTATACCTGGATAGGCAAAATTTAGGACTCCCACTATAGCATCGTTCGGTTAGCCTAGCATATGGGGACGTTAAATAAACAAACAATAAAACGAAAGTTACATAATTAATAAACTCAATGAGCGCGCTAATTTTTAGACAAATATTTGTATGGTAGACAATAGATAACATTTTGAATGTGTCTAGCACCCTTCAGATTTGTGGCAAATAAATCGTTTATGAAAATAATTTCCCCGCTTTAGCTTTCTTCACCATTTAAAGAATTTACACAATTGAATCGTTATATCGACTTCTTGAGTATTTTAGATGGCGATTGGCGCCCTAGGGAATAAGAATTAAAACTATAAATTATTTCAGATTTAAAAAATCTGGATTGTGCGCTCATCACAACTTTCACTTATCACCATTTTTTTTGTTTTTTTATTAAAAATCGATTTTTTTTTCTATTTAGCATACTTTAGTGCTATCGGAGAAGGAACACTAAACATTCTTACGCAATGAAAATTGTTTTCTTTATTATTGGAAAGTGGGGACAGTAATTCATGCAGTTGTGTACCAAGTATAAATTTGGACCATTTACTCTAGAACTTCGTACTTTCCCGGGATTCTTTTGAATTTTTTTTTTTTTTTTATATATAAATATATTCTTAGGAGATTATAGAAATAAGAATCGGGTGTAGTGGTTAGCATGGCAACCTACAATATTAAAGGTCGCAGGTTCTTACCCAGCGGTCTCCCAAGGATTTTTTAATGGGAGTAAAAAATCCTTGGCTATGCCGTCCCTCGGATAGGACGTAAAATAGTGGTAAAAAGATCCCTAGCTTAATTACCTGCATAGGCAAAATTTAGAACTCCTACTGTAGCATCGTCCGATTAGCCTTAGTGTCATAAAGTCACGTTAAGCAAACAAACAAACAAAGGATAATCGAGTTTTAGATTGAACGATCATACTTTTCGAAGTTTACGATATTATAAATAAGAATCGATATAAAGGGTTCATGACAACGGCCGATAATAAATTTTAACTAAATTTTCAATTTTCAGAACCTCATTATTTTTCATAAAACGACGGAGATATTTTATTCTTCCATGGGACTAACACTTATTAATGCTTTATTTAAAACAATAGGTTTCTTATGTCCCAACAAGCTGTTAAAACCCGTTGTCGAGGGTTTCGCATGCTCAGTACAATATACAACTATGAGCAGCTAGTAAAGGTGTACTGCGCATGCGAAAGTTGCCATCGTGTTTAAGTCCTTGTTGGAACATACCTTTGATTCATTAAGATCGTCATATGTTTTGTTCCTTGCTCTTCACTTTCTGTCACAATGTACTCTCTCGTCTTCTTTCTAAACAATTCTCTTTGTTTTTATTGTAAAACAAAATTGAAAAGGTTTTTTTTTTTTTTTTTTTTTTTTTTTTTTTTTTTTTTTTTTTTTTAATTCCTTAAGTTTTGAGTTAATTTAGAAAGTACCGATTATTACCACTAAAACCAATAGTTTCTGGTAAATAATCTGAAAGTAGAAATTATCATTTTCTTGATACTATATATATATCTAGTATATATAAATACTAGCATTCCCCATCGCGGCTTCGCCCGCGAGCCTTTAAGATCAATTCTGTGATCATTATCTTGGTATTGATTTAATATAATATGTTAACTCATGTTAAGGAGATTTAGTAGAATCGGAGCTTCCGGTAGGTGGAATAACGGAGGGGGAAGCTGCCGGCTCGGTAGAAGAGAGGGAGTCGCGCAATGGAGAGAGTTCACTAAAACCGCCGAAACAAAACATTGCTTACTCGTGAACGCTTCATTTTTCGGCTTTAAAACATGGGTTTTGACGCCCCGTAGGCCCTTCCGAGTTAAACTCGTCGAATCAAGATCTTTAAAATGAGTCCAAATTAGATATTTTTTCTGGAAGTGCAAAAATAGGTGTTCGTTAGAGTTAAACACCAATTTCGCCATTTAAACCCCTTAGAGGTTACATTTTTAAACTTCCTTACTTATTGGTTACCTACATAGCGTTTAAAATCTAATTTCTGAACTTCAAGTTTCTATCAATAGTAGTTTTTGCTCTGCATTGATTCTATCAGTCAGGTCATCCCTCTTGTATATATATGGAGAAGAGATCGAAATAAACACGCACCATCCCCAATCATGGAAATTACAGTGTGCATAATTTGATTGCCACTAATATTTAAATAATCAGTAGCCATATTTTATGTGAATGTCTATTTTAATAATATTGTAACGTTAAATCGATATTCAAATAAAAAACATATGTTTTAAAATCTCAACAATAGATTTCCGTTAGAGTTAAACGACAATTTCGTCATTTAAGCCCCTTAGGGGTTACATTTTTGAAATTCCTTTCTTAGTGGTTACCTACATCGCGTTTAAAATCTAAATTCCGAACTTCAAGTTTCTATCATTAGTAGTTTTTGCTCTGCGTTGATTCTGTCAGTCAGGACAAAGCCTCTTATATATATAGAGATCTAGTATAAAAGATGTTAAAGCTGGAGTTCCACAAGGTAGTGTAGTTGGACCACTACTCTTCAATATTTTCACAGCTGACTTACCCGAAAACGAACACACCCTACTGGCTACATTCGGTGACGATACCGCACTACTAACACCTCACAGAAACCCCGATATAGCATCTTCCATTCTTCAAAACCACTTAGGCGATATATTTAGTTGGGCTACCAGGTGGAAGGTAAAAATGAATGGGATGAAAAGTGAATTTATTACCTTCATCCTCAACCATGGCTCATGCCCACAAGTATACTTCAATGATACTGTTAAATGACTGAAAAGGAAACAACTTAACAAACGATTTGGAATGTTATCTAGGTTACTCGACAGACGTTCGAAATTATCAATAACAAACAAAATTACTAAGTACTAATACGACCAGTATGGACATACGGGATTGAACTATGGGGTTCTGCAAAACCCTCAAACATCCAAAGAATTCAGTCATTCCAGTCCAAGGTATTGAGGAAAATAGCAGACGCACCATACTATGTGACAAATGACTCGATACAGCAACACAATACTACAAAGACTTAACATTTAACACGAACCCCTTAGCACAGGCACTAACATCAAACATAAACCCTTATATTCCACCCCGACGACTTTTGAGGCGGTGGTTGAGAGATATGCTAACTTAGTATATAGTATGTTAGCAATTCATCCAATAGGAATTCAACAAATTTGCTTATTGCTAATTTGCAGATTGCAAATCACACAAAATGACATAATAATATTTGTACATAATATTTATTATTATTATTTTGATTCCTGATACTCTAATATTTCGTTTCACCAGCCTTCCAGCATATTATAAATTTGGACAAAAATTAAAATTGATGAACAGCTTAAAATTTATTTATTTAATCTACAAAATTGTTACCACCGCTAGCGATTACCCTTTCCCAACGGCTTGGAAGGTCCATTATCCCTTTCTTCCAAAAATCACTGTCCTTACTCCTGAAGAACAATAAAGGTCCGTTTTAACGTCATCTTCTGAAGTGCAGAATTCCCCTTGTAGAAAATTTTCAAGGGAACGGAAAAGATGGAAATCCGAAGGAGCAATGCCAGGAGAGTACGGCGGGAAACCTCCCATCTGAAGCTTAATTACTTTTGCCGAATCATTAAAGACACATGGGGCCTAGGTTTGTCTTGGTGGAATAGCACTCCTTTCCGATTTGCCACCTCCAACGGTCGATTTGCAGGCTCTTAACTCCGCAGCTATCTCACGGACAGTAATTCGTGGATTGTTTGCGATGACCGTCATAATATCATCGATGTCAAGAGTTAAACTCCGGCCAGCCCGGGGCTGGTCAAATTGAAATCTCCTGATCTAAACCGCGAAAACCACTTCTGAACAGTGCTATCAGCAATTGAATCGCTGCCATACACGGCACGAATCTATCTTGCAGTTTGGGCTGAGTTTTTCCCTTTTTTAAAAAAGAACAGCATAATATGCCGAAAATGAACTGAATCGTCACTCATGTTGGTTTGCAATAAACTACACTACTGAGCCTTAATAAAGACGAATTCAGTGTGTAAACATAGTTAATGCCTTGATGATCAAAGGCATATAAATAAACATCAGCTTTGTGATTCATTTTTAGTAGAAAAAATAAAAGGTAAATTTTATTTTAAAAATCTCTACGAACTTTTCGGACAAACCACAGAATAATTTCACATATTCTAAGCTTCAAATTTCTTCAAAACTTTAAATTATATTAATCCTCTGACGTGTTTTACAGAAGGCCAAACCTTTAGCCCTGAAACAAGACTCTGCTTTTATACTATCGTTTACAAATCACTCCTCACTGTTTGTTCCCTCCTTCTAAGATTTCCACATCTAGACCAGAGTTCTCCATTAAGGGCGTTCGATCTATCCAGCAAAGTTTAAGTCTTTGTTTATTGTTTCTTGAAAACTCGATGAAATTCTGTGAAGAGAAGAGTTAAAAATAATTTCGAGCATTTTGGCAGAGATTTACAAGTTCTCCTAAGTTAAGTAGATGAAACTGTATTTTTTTAAAAAAGTATAATGGTTCTGAAGCTTAAAGCTTAAAACTGCTTCAAATTTTTACGTTTCCTTAACACATGTATACCCTATGTATGGAATATGTAGTATTAACGGAGTGAAAGATCCTTGGCTATGCCCTACTTCAGATTGGAGCAGAGGTCCCGAGCCTGTGTGATGTCAAATATCCGTTATAGATTCCTATCCTAACTAAACTCCTGATCAAAATTAACGCACCACTTTAATATTTTACCGATAATTCTATTTTTTGAAGTCATTATGAATACTGAGCATTTCTTTCCTTTTAGGAAGAACGGGAATAAGTAATCAAACATTAAAACAATGTTTTTCTTTATTGAAAAAAATATTTTTTATAAATGAACAAAAAAACAATTGTTTTAGAAAAAGTACAATCAAAGTTTAAAATCTGTTTCTTAAAATTACAGTTTTATCGTACTTTGTGTTGCCTCCTCTGGCCTTGATTACTGCTTCCAGACGTATCCTCATGCTTATGATGAGATTGGCAATTTTGTCTTGAGGAATATTCCCTCACTCATGCAGTGCAGCTTGTTCCAACTGTAACAGGGTGGTAGGAGCTGGTACATGGCTTCTAATGTTTCTTTTGAGTTGGTCTCAGACATTCTCAATGGGGTTGAGGTCAGGACTTCGAGCTGGCCTGTCAATCGCTTCAATGTCTTCATTTAAGAATTGTTCTACTGATTTTTCCCGGTGTGGTCTAGCTTTATTCTGCATAAATAAAAATCCTACTCTAAAATTTCTACCAAAAGGCACAACATGGTTTTGTAGGATATCTACCGCATACCTTGCTGCATTCAAGAATCGTCCTCCAATAACCACTAACTCTGTGCGAGCCTTCATCGTGATACCACCCCAGTCCATTATTGAGCCTCCACCAAAGAAAGTCGAGGGATAATGTTGCATTGGTCGAACCTTTCTCCACTCTATCTCCATGTGCGAAGACACCCATCAGAAGATGTTAGAGCGTTCCTGACTTTGTCAGAAAACAAAACCCTGCCCCATTCGTCGAAATTCCAATTAAGATGCTCCCTGGTTAGAAGAGCTGCCGGGACAAACCTTCTACCGCTCAAATCATATTCCCTAAACCTTCTCCTGACAGTGGGGGCCAAAATGATTACTTGTCTGATACTTTGAATAAGATTGCCAAGTTGAGAAATTGTAACTTGCCTTCTTCTGAGAGCCTGTCGGCGTAAAAATCTATCATCTCTCTCGGTTATGGCTCTCGGATGCCCTTCTCCATGCCTTCGTGCATGAGTGCCGGTCTCTTGAAATCAATGGAGGGTTCTCCCAATAGTTTTATAGTGAAAATCAAGTATCCTGGCAACTTCACGCTGGCTGTATCCTTCAGAAAGAAGAGTTAAGGCCCTGGCAGCTTCATGCTCAGATAAATGTCTAGTAGGGGCCATGAAACAAAATTTGAACGGATTCACTTCAAAACTTGTGGAAAAGGAAGCGTTCACTTGAAAGCAACTGCATTAAAACTGACTAAACTGAGGGATCAAACAATAGAGTAAAATCATGGATTTAATAAATACCATTTCAAACGGGATTAAAAGCAACAATAACTGTTTGTAAACAATCCTTGGATCATTAACAAATGAATAAACATCAAGAGGTGCAATTTGTTTACGTAATATGGGATTTATATTTAAATTCTATGGTGGTGCGTTAATGTTGATCAGGAGTGTATATCTGGATAGGCAAAATTTAGGACTCCCACTGTAGCTTCGTCCGATTACCCATAGTGGCATAAGGTGACGTTAAACAAACAAACAACAACTGAACTCACTATTTTCCAAAACACAAAAATACCTGGAGGTAAACAAAACTATATCCATTTAATTATTGAATTAAATTTAACACGAATACTAATTTTTTTATTAATGAGTACTTATATATGATTTTAATACCATAAATAAGTACTTCCAATTAATTATCAGCGTCAATAACAATGTGAAAAACATTTATTAAGCTGTTTTTATAAGTAACGAAAAAACTAATTTAAGTATTTATTGTTTGGGGCTCTCATTGTCAAAATTAATACACTCTCAAAAAACAAGTAGAATTTTCAAAAAAATCCATCCAAAACAAAATAAAAGAAAAACAATGAAATATGTTGAATAGTTTCGAAGAAAACTTATTTTTAAACTAAAAAGGTCAAGTTAGTCAATTAGAGGACTTCCGATAAATCGAAACCACTTAGCGAATAGGGGGGAAAATCGAAGCTTGGTTTCTATATATTACTAAAGATTATTCCAACAATATTTAAAAACATAAAAATCTCTTGATCTGCCTAATATTATAGGTACCTAGGTATGCAGTTATTAAAAATAGTTTTTTTTTTTTTTTGCCATATCCATTATACTGAGAAATCCTCTATTTGCCTCAAGAATTTACATTTAAATAAAAACGCTTATTAAATTATTATTTACTGCTAAAATGAAATGTCAAAGTTTAATTAAAAGTCTTCAAAAATTTGAAAATATTACAATACCTACAAAAAAGTTGGTAATCAGATGTTTCCATGAAGAAAATTCTTCATCTTACCTAAAAAAAAAAAAAAAAAAAATATCATTTACATTTCTGTGTATATAAAAATTGAAACTAAAATAAGAAAAATAATCTGATTTGTTTTATTTTTGTGCACACATAAAAGCATTGTACGTCACAACAAATATTTAAAAAAACATAAGATTGAAAAGAGTTACAGACTTGTTGGAACAGTTGTTCTCGCACATATACGTGACTGTTATAATACTACTACGCTTGTCTGGAATGTTCTAGAATGTTCTGATACATATAAGGAGCGACGGACTGGAGAGTTAGTCTTGTTGTGAAGATGGAATAATATGGTTATTTTGTGTTAGTGTGTCGTTACAAGTTGATACTTTTTGTAACCATATTGATTATTTTCGTTTATACAGGTAATTTATATTTAAATACAGTAGGACCTCCATTATCCGGGCCTCGATTAACAGGGAATCCAATTAACCGGGGTGCAGAGGAGCCAATTTTGTTTTTTAATAAGCTTTTTTTAATTTGTATGCCATTTATTTTGTATGTATAATATTTAAAAAATCTGGTGCGTGCGCGCAACACACAACTTTCACTTACCAACTTACTTAGATTAGAACTTAATGCGTTTTGTTAATTGCCACTTCTCAAATGAACAGAAAATTTTTAATAATAACGCATTGGTTTGTCATTAAAGCATGCGTGAGATTAGGTGCTTTATGAGTTGACGTATTATTTTTCTTTTTTTCTCTTGTATATGTTTACTTGATTTTCTTCATATATCATATTTAGCCATTTCTTATTTTTAGGCGTGATGAAAGACAGTTCATTTCTCAATATTAACTAAAACAAAGGTACTTTATAGGAAAACAAAAAAGGCCACTTCCCCATTTAAGCCCCCTCAGAACATTTTAATAATGATAAAGCTTACCTGATATTAAATAACAACTAATTTTCATTAAACATAACGAATTTGATAAACATCGTTAAAGCCGTTTTTAAGATAATCGATCAAAAAGGTAAAAAAATTGGAAAAAAATTATGAAATAAAATCCCCCCTCCTGTAGATCAATTTTGATGAAATTTTTACAGTCATATCTCGGGCATATAAATACATCAAATACAAAGTTTGATCAAAATCGTTAAAGCCTTTTTTGAGTAAATAAAAAAAAACACGTGAAAACGATACAAAATTTATTAAGTAAAGTGGGGCCTCCGGTTGATCAATTTTGATGAAATTTTTACAGTCATATCTCGGGCATATAAATAGATCAAATACTCAGTTTAATCAAAATCGTTAGAGCCGTTTTTGAGAAAATCGAAAAAAACTTAAAAAGTTATTAAATAAAGTACCCCCTCCCTTTGAGTAAATTTGATGAAATTTTTGCTGCCACATCGCGGGCATATACATACTCTAAATACCCAATTTCAGGTTCGCACGGTTTATAGTTTTTGAGCTAGTCTCTTCACATACACACACACACACAGACACACACACAGACCATTTCGCGGGACTTGGTTATTTCGACTCAGGGGACCCCAAAACGTGTATTTCCGTTGAAAACCGGAAGTCGAAAATTTTCACAATCGCAATACTTCCACTTACTATATATTTCATATATAGGTAAGTGAAAGTAAAAATCTGGTGCTGTGCGCGCAACACTTTCACTTACGAACTTAGATTAGAAATCGACGTGTTTTGATAATATGTAAACGCCATTCCTCAACTTCACACATTTTTCCACATTTAAGTATATATTTATATTTGTATATCTCCATAAGTTATAGAGTATCTGAATAGCAAAATTTGGTAGTTCTCAGCACTTTTCGATTCATTATTGCTAATTTATTTATGAAGGGACTGATTTCATCAACAGTCGAGTTTTTTTTACTGCTTGCTTGTTTTTTTTTTTATTACGAGTTGCTTTTTGCAAATACATCGTGAAGGAGAAACGATAAGAGTATGTACGTCTCTTATGCCTTTCTGGAAATCAGGAATGTTTACCTAAAATCGCTTTAAATTGTTTTCAAAAATTTATTATGGAACTAAAGTTTCTAAACTAAAATATAATTAATTAAACAACATCGTTACACCCGTTTCTGAGTAAATAAAAAAAAACTCGTGAAAATAGGCTAAAATGTATTAAGTAAAGTGCCCCCTCCAATTGATCAATGTTAATGAAATTTTGACTGCCACATCGTTGGCATATACATACACTAAATACCGAGTTTGGTCAAAATCTTTAAAGCCGTTTTTGAGTAAACAAAAAAAACACGTGATCATGAGACAACATTTATTAAGTAATGTGCCCCTCCGTTTAACCAATCTTGATAAAATTTCGGCTGTCGCATCACGGTCATATACATACATCAAATACCAAGTTTGATCAAAATCGTTAGAACCGTTTTTGAGTAAATAAAAAAAAACACGTGAAGATGGGACAAAATTTATTAAGTATAGTACCCCCTCAGTTTGACCAATTTTGATGAAATTTTTGCTGTCACATCGCGGGCATATACATACACTAAATACCCAATTTCAGGTCTGTGCGGTTAATAGTTTTTGAGCTAGTCTGTTCACACACACACACACACACACACACACACACACACACACACACACACACACACACACACACACACACACACACACACACACACACACACACACACACACACACACACACACACACACACACACACACACACACACACGCACACACAGACGCACACGCACACGCACACGCACACGCACACGCACACGCACACGCACACGCACACGCACACGCACACGCACACGCACACGCACACACACACACACACACACACACACACACACACACACACACACACACACACACACACACACACACACACACACACACACACGCACACACACAGACCATTTCGCGGGACTTGGTTAATTGGACTCAGGGGACCCCAAAACGTGTATTTCCGTTGAAAACCGGAAGTCGAAATCTTTCACGATCGCAATACTTTCCTTACTATATATTTCATATATAAGTAAGTAAAAGTAAAAATGTATACGTAAATATTTAAAGATTACACAATGGTTAATTATCTATTATGAAATAAAACAATAAATGGAAAAACACAGAAAGCGAGTATTTTATTAAGAATGTTTCCTTTATCCAATACTTCAATTCATAATCTAGGAACGGTATTGTTTTCAACTCTTTCCAGGAAACTCCTACTCTGGCCTGTTTTGCTACAAAACAAAATATTGTCAGTTGTGATTTAGTCTCGATTTAAATACATACGAAGTAGCAAAATGTCGGAAAAAAGAAAACGTGTCTTTTTAACGCTTAAAGAGATATTAACTATTATACACAGATTAGAAAAGGGTGAGAGTGTTAAAAAATTATCCGCTGAACTAGGAATCGGCGAACAAACTGTACGGGATATTTTGAAGAACATACATTTACTTTTTTTTTTTTTTTTTTGTATATTATAATTTAATGTATATAAAACGTTCGTTTGTTTTTGATTATACCTTAACAGTTAGTGATTATACCTTAACAGTGATTTTTGAACCTCTTTTTCTATCACATCAAATCAATAAAATGTTTTGATTCGATTATCCGGGGTTTTCGATTATCCGTGGACCCCCATACCCATCATTAGTCCGGATAATGGAGGTTCTACTGTATGTAATTCAGACCTATAAATCGATATCCTATAAATCGATACAATTTCATTGATTTATTAAATTTCAGAATTTTGTTAATGACTTGACATTTTTAGTTTCAGGAAACTAGCTCGTAGTTTGAGAATCAGCCATATGCTACTAATAAGAATACGTAATTTTTAAGACGTTGCATAATGTATCCATATTTGCATATTGCATAATGTAATAAAACAAACTAATAAATGTTCAAATATTAGTTTGCAAAACGTTGCTTCGTCTTATTCCTAGCAGGAAATTCAAGAAACTGGGTCAAACCGACATAAATTATCTTCCAACTTTATTAAAAAATACCAACGGGCAATGGCATAGCACACCATCCAGCTTAAGTTCAATTTAAAACCCACAGCCTCAAAGATATCGGTTCTGTGCAACTAAACCACGATCAGTTATTTATTAAATTTTTATTTAATTATTATTCCGCATGTAGATTTGCACCTGCGCAGCGGCGCATCTAGCAATTTTGGTCACGGTGTTTGACTTTCTTGAGGCATTATGATTTAAGAGGTCTCTTGGCCACTGTCGTTTCAGTCGACGTCGAGGCTGACCAGGTAACAGGGAGGAGGAAAGAGAATGGATGAGTGGGTTAGGGTGATGTAGCGTTGAAAAGTGGAATGTTTGGTATTTGTCGTGTATGAAAGATTTTACTGTCGGTATGTTCATGTCAATGTATGATTCGAAATAAACCAAGGTGCATTTGTGATTTTTCTGAGAATTTTGGATTGTGAAGTTTGTATTTTGTTAATGTGTTTCACGGAACCCCAAAGTTCTGCTCCATATGTCCAAAAAGGTCTTGAAATAGTAGTGTAAATTAGTTACCAGTTCTTAAGGTGAGTGATGATCTGTAGTCCAGGATATGTAAAAGCTGCTTGTACCGTCTAGTGAGTTCTTGTTTTATAAATTTGGTATGTACGTTCCAAGTGAGCCGTTTGTCTATGTACAGTCCGAAATTCTTTGAAGGAACTTGGTCGTTGTTAATTTTCAGAGGTAGGCAAGTGGATTTTCATAGAGAAAACTGACGTGATTTGACTTGTTGGAATTAATTTTGATTCTCCATTTTTCTAGTTCAAATTGATGGTTTTGAAGGGCGAAGGATGCGATAGTAGGATTTTGATGTGATGAAAGAATAGCTGTGTCATCTGCGAAGCTAAAGATGGTGGTGTGAGGGTGTTTAAGGATATCTGGTGTGTAGACAGAATAGAGTAGAGGGCTTAAAACACTACCTTGTGACACACCTGCAAGCTGAGGAAAAAAGGAGAAAAGAGAAGAGTCTACCTCCCTTGGATCCGCTACTGTTAGCCTTAGTAGTATAATGGGACTTTAAACAAAGAAACAACAAATACAGCCTTAAATAAATATTTAATTCTTGGAATATATCAGTTTTAAATCTCATGTGACCCTTTCTGATGTACTGCCATCCTTAAATTGTTTTATCCTGAAGATTCCTGGATAAGCGAAGATTTAATACGCTAATGTATATTGGGCTCTGTTAGGGGCTTCGTCATTCTTATGTGCTTTGGCTTACTAATTTAAAACCCTAGATGATTTAATATAATAATAATAATAATAATAATAATAATAATAATAAATATTAATAAAAAACATTTTATAAAAAAAATATTAAACCGACTTCGAAACCTAGGAACCAGTAAAAATAAATTCACTGAAAAGTATGAAATAATTACCTTCTGATTTTTATGAATACACAGCAAAATTGAAAATGGTATAAAAAGTGGAAAAATGCAATAAGACGTATAATTTTATTTTGATTTGTACAAATACACACTAATTGTTAATAAAAATTATTAAATTTGAATATTAAATACTATGTTCAATACAACACAATCTTTTCGGAGGCGGCGCAAAATAGAAATAACATGTTACTGATTTAATTCCATTAGTAGTCATTGAAATCAATAGCTGGGAAGAGAAGATCCATTTAGAAGATTTTCATAATGTCTAGTGTAACAAATTTTAAATTTTGCGCCGCCTCCGAAAAGATTGTGTTGTATTGAACATAGTATTTAATATTCAAATTTAATAATTTTTATTAACAATTAGTGTGTATTTGTACAAATCAAAATAAAATTATACGTCTTATTGCATTTTTCCACTTTTTATACCATTTTCAATTTTGCTGTGTATTCATAAAAATCAGAAGGTAATTATTTCATACTTTTCAGTGAATTTATTTTTACTGGTTCCTAGGTTTCGAAGTCGGTTTAATATTTTTTTATAAAATGTTTTTTATTTAACAATTTTTAGTTGGAGAAGATAACAAATGTAGAAAACCGTACGTTGGTTTAAAAATTTCGTTGGTAATTGGTCGTTGATAAAATAAACGTTGGTTTAAAAATTTCGAAATCTTTTTACGCTCTACCACGTTTGTCTTTCCCAGGTCTTTTTATTATACAATAATTGTATAAAATTATTATGAAATACACTTTACCTTTTCAATTTTATGAATACACACAGAAAAGTGGGAAAGCGGTGCGTGTATTATACAACTTTCAACACACTACGTTTTATGATTATAAATGGATTTTTTTTTTTTTTAAAAGATCAATGTTCAATTGGGAAGGGAACACATAAAATGTTTTTCCACAATGACAATATTTTTCCTTTGCTAAATGTCGTCAGTACTTGTCAATTACGCAGAGAATCAGTGTTCCGAGATGTGTCGAGTTAAATATACATAAATCCGGCCATTCCAAGATGAAGTAGATAAGTCACTGAACAGTCGAGATTTTGGCCGGTTTTAGACAAGATATCGTTAATGGAGAATCGATGAGGATGCTAATATGACCTATAGTAAATTTGAAAGTAATTTTTAAATTTTGATTGCTTGAATATCCTTCTGAAAACTATGGCGATATTAAACACGACTTCATTGGATTACATCATTGGATAGAAGTCCCTGCAAAAAAGAGGCAACCATAAAATTTATCGATATCAAAAAGACTGTCTCGCTAGGATAGAAGCAACAGGGTTTGAGACTCATATATGGTTAATTTATTATTACGAAGGATACTATTATTTTCCGTATTAGACTACTGACTTAATTCCAAAGGTTGATTCAATTATGTTCTTAATTCCTTTCGATGAATTTTTGACTAAATTTATTACCGAAGTACTACGAATTACATCCTTCGTAATAAAACATTATTCAGAAAATAAATTGCTAAACAATGTTGCTTCAATTCTAGTGGCGTAGCATTTATCATCATTTTTAACAATCATTTCCATGACTGCCAAATTTTTGCTGAGGGGACTTTCCTACAATGAGATTGTTTTCGGGTAGTTATCAAGTTTTATTTTGTAGTTTTTATTGATGGATGAACACCAGCAAAAGCCTCGATAGTTGTAGAAGCAAATTTAAAAATCGATACTAGTAATCCGGATAACATAACAGAAGTGTCACCCATAAAGGATCGGCACAAGACCTCCGGCAAGATATTCAACAGTAACCGAGTGTATCCGGAAGACAGAGGTATCTTTATCCTTTATTAAGTCAACTGAAAATGAGCTTTTCCAGGAATTGTTGTATTCTTTTTTAATGTGCATAGTCAATAAAAGATAGAAATCAAAATCTAATTTAAATCAATAATAGCTACGATTTTAAATTTAAACGATCCTTCGGGAGCTTGAAGAAGTCTTAAATTTTGCTTTAAAACGATTACCAATACTCAGTCTTTCTTGGAATTCCACGAATTTTGTTGTCTTATGATTATGGTGTCCAACCGTTGATTATATCTAAATTAAGAAGGTTTACTGTTATCGGTGAATATACATCTATCTAATATTTATACTAATATCGCTACAGAAAACTACAGCGATATTATATTCCGCTGATATTTATATCTTCATTTAAATCTAATGTTGAAAAATTAGTTAAGGTTATGTATTGGTTTGTTCCAACAAGCACGTAAAACACATCGCTAACAAACAGACTGCTCATGTTCTCGTCCCCACTCTTTTGATTCTGAATTTGATTGGTTGGTTTTCCCATTTGATTCATCCAGCAGTAATACAATATTTGGATTCGTTAGTTATCAATTAGTTTTAATAGCTTGTTGGAGCATACCTTATGTTATATATGCCATATGTTTTTCCAATAAGTAAACAATTTTAGCAATAATTAAATAATTATTTTCATGTTTTTTCCCGATAACTTCTTAAATAAATTAGGAACCCCAAAAAGGTTTAAATGGGACCACCTTGGGAAAATACTCTACAAGATGCAAAAGGTTTCGTTCCAATTGGTCCACCCATCTCTGAGTAATCGGTGAACATACATAGAAAAAAAAAAAAAAAAAAAAAAGGCACAAAAAAAAAAAAGTCACATACGTATCGAATTGAGTAACCTCCTCTTTCGTTCGAAGTCGGTTAATATTAAATAGATACACAAGTTACAAAATATAGGCCAACTGCTTAAACCGCTAAGCAAAGGTACTCTTGCCCCAGGTACTCAACATCTGAGGGGCTGAATTATCGATTAGCACAAACTGGGTCAGGAGGGGGCAGGAAATGCCTTTAAAACAAATTCCCTATTTTCTTCTCAGACTTTTATTGAATAAATTGGTATGATGCTTAAAATATATAGTAAATATATATATAAAACGGGCGTCACCGGGGGGGAACAGGGGGGACACCCCCCCCCAATATACATTGTTTGTCGTTTTTGGTATTACTAAACCACTCATCCGATTGCATTGAGATTTTGGGAAGTTATGGAGTTCACTGTCGCTCTAATGTTCTTCTCTTACCTTCTATGTTCTATTTTCTGTCTAAGTTTACTAAGGGGTATTAGTGCTATGTGCTATGTATCGTGGACGCTGCTAGGATAGGGCAGGTGTATTAATAATTTAAAATGATAATATGTGAAGTACTGTATATTTTCAAATCCGGTGGTCAGTTTTACCTGAAGGCTGCAAGGTCCTGGGAATACCGCCTTGGAAGTTAGGGCCATAAACGAAAAATTATTATCGTCGTTGCAGAAATTTACCAGGCAAAGGTACCGCCGGAGAAAACAGAAGTTTAAGGGAGAATAGCATGGAAGAAGAATTTTAGGATTGGCCAACCAATCAGAGGAAGTCTGAAGAGAGTGCGGAAACGAAGAATTATATGGAGGCATTGAAGGAGAAGAAGAGATTGGTTGGAGGAAGTTCGAGAGTTGAGAGATTTCGGGCGGATCTGCAGGAAATGGCAGTAATCCAGGGGTCCAGAAAGAGTTCAGAGAAGATGCGGTGCTTAGTCTCGGAGAGAGGCCGGGATAGCAGAGACTGAAAATTTATCAGTATGATCCAGGGAGGGCCCATCAGATAAGTTGTCGATCATTATACAGTTTCATGGGCCAGGATAGCCGAGCGAGTTGGAGCGCGACCCGCTTTAGCACGCTCTAGCCGAACGACGGCGGTTCGAATCCGCCCTGGGAGGGTTGGCTTTTATTTCGTGGAGGAAATGTCGGCCTACCCACCATGGTTAGAAACGGATGGTTACACGTTTTATTTTGCATATTTCTGCATATTTGATAACTGCATATATTTGCATATTTTGATGATCTGATAAAGTATTAATTTATCTAAGTAAAATTTTTGGACCAATATTCATTGATAACCATTTAATACATTAATTTCGTATATCCCTTTTTTGGAAATCCCCACCCACTTTAGCAAAGCAAGCAGCCAAAGACGGAGCATATGTTTTTCAATTCCCTCAATATGAACAGCCACAACGTTACCAGTATCGTTCAGGTGGCAAACAATGGAGGATAACAGATGGTGTCTGTGTCGTAAGAATGAAAAACCAGTTTGTTAAAATATTTTGTAATAGCATTAACTAGTAAACATTTAATAATTCTCTCAACCCACCCCAGGAAAACGGAAATCTATTCATAAAAACTAGTGTCCGACCGAAACCAAAATTTTTGCCGAAACCGAATTTCGGCCATAGACCTGGTTTCGGGCCGAAACCGAAACTTACATTATATAATACGTGTAAGTGTGTAATATGTCTAGTTTACCAATAATATCAATGAAAGCTTATAAAATAACAGTAATTTAACTCAATCATTCATATAATATGTTGGTTTGGTATAGAGAAGTGGTAACTAGGTGTACTAGTTAGGCTATAGGATCGAATCCCGGTAAATGGTCCCTATTTAGAACAGGCTAATAATAATAAAAATTCATATTATCATATCTAAATCATAAATCATAAACTAAATCTTTGGCATAACAAATCCGATGGATTACAGAATGACGGCCTATTGAATACGTAAGGCAGTATTTCAGAAGCTATTTTGCCTACTTAGTCAGTTTTGGTCCGAAATGCGGATATAATCTAGTTTAAAAATGTATAGAGTTTTTTTTTCGAAAACACGCTTCTGCATTGTTAACACGGAAAAAAGTTTTTTTGAAGTTTTGGTGATCCGGGAGGGGCAGCCCCCCGCCAAGTTCGAAAAATTTGTTTTTCATGAGTCTCATTTTATACAAGAACAAAGAACAAAACCTACTACCATCATTTGATGCAACTTGAGCGCCCTTTTTATAACAAGGTTACTGACTAAAATATTTTTTTCTGTTTTGATTTGAATGAGAAAATGTATGTTTTATAGAAATACTACACAAGCGTATTTAACTAAAATAACAGATATTTCTCACTATTAAATCCAAGGGTGTTAAAGGCCATGAAGGAGATCGAGCTTACAAGCTGAAATCGTGTATTCCTACTTCCTTCTCGGAGATATCAGACACAAAAGCTAGTTTCGGCTTGGCCGAAGATTCGGCCGATTTTTGGCCGAAACCGAAACGGCGGCCGAAACCAGGTTTTTCGGCCGAAACCGAAACTACGGTCGGTCACTAATAAAAACAGTTATGTGCCTCCTTGTACTCTGTTTGGTCTATGAACCGCCAGTAAAAAGTTGAAAAAATTAATAATATAGAGGCCCCGAGCCTATGCGATGTCAAGTACTCGTTAAAAACCCCTATCCTAATTATACCTGGATAGGCAAAATTTAGGACTCCCACTGTAGCATCGTCCGATTAGCCTTAGTAGCATAAAGGGACATTAAACAAACAAAATTAATAACTAACTTTTTTTTTTTTTAATCGGCCTTGGATGACTATTAACCGAGTATGATTATTGTTCTTATTAAGCGGTTACGTAACGTTCGGTCCAAAACTTTAATCGTGTAAACAAGACCTTGCAGAGGTATTTGTCACTGTTAACAAGGTAACAGTGACAATTCTGTTGCTGTTACCTTGGTGGGAGTGCAGAGGTATTCGTCACTGTTAACAAGGTAACAGTGACAGTTCTGTAGCTGTTACCTTGGTACAGAGACAAAAATGCAGCGTGTTCCTGGCGGGGAACAGGAAGAAAGAGTAACACGAAACGTATGGCTGTCACACGTCATTAGACCGAGGTCAAATAAGAGCTACTAATGGACGTAGTTTCATTACTTATAATCATCAATGCCACGTTCATTTCATTTACTAGCCTTAAAATATATATTTGTTATCAAAATAAACAGTTGAAACATAAATAAAAAGTTGAACTTGAAATGAATATACGATAATTTGAATTGTCTTGATCTATTTAAACAACAAATAAAGCAAACGCTGATATTTGCTTAAATTTGCCTTTCTGTACTGAAATAATAATTAGTTATTGAAGTCAATAGGATAGCAACAATTTATCTATTATATAAAAATGCAAAGACCCGTTATAGAGAGCAGGCACGTGTGGAGAAGAAGACATCCAGGAGGAATGTCCCTAAGGAGGGGGCTGTGTAACGTTAAACAAAACACAAAACACATGGTTTAGAATAGTTCTACGGTTGTTGGAACAAACTGTCATTGTACATACTTGTAACTACGATGTGCGTGTACATTCTACGCTGGCCCAGCAACTGCCTGGCCGGTCCTCTGACGACTAAATATAAGGGGCGGTGGACTTGAGAGTTATTCTTGTTCTGAAGCTAAAGTCATGTGGTTATTTATGTGTTAAGAAGTGATAACTTTTGTATCCTGTTTAATTACTTGTGTTTTCAATGTTCGATTGGGGGTCACGTGTAGTTTAGTGGTTAGCATGGCAACCTACAATACTGAAGGTCGCGGGTTCGCGCTGAGCAGTGGACCTAGGATTTTTTAATGGGAGTAAAATATCCTTAGCCATGGCGTCCCTCAGATAGGACCTAAAATGGGGGTCCTGAGCCTGTACGATGTCAGATACTCGTTAAAGTTCCCTATACTAATTATACCTGGATAGGCAAAATTTAGGGCTCCCACTGTAGCATCGTCCGATCAGCCTTAATGGCATAAAGTGAAGTTAAACAAACAAATCAGTGTTGTGAGTGGCTTTGTAGATATAAATTGTTTAACCCACAAGAGTTACACAATTTTTTTTTTCGTTTTCTTTTTCCATTATTTTTGTGGAGAATGAAAGTTTTTACTCAAATAAACTCTTAAAATCACCTCGTTGGATATAATAGTAATTAGTAATGTGATTCTTCGCCAGGTGGCAGCACGCTCATTACAAACTTTTTAATATGTACTTTATAGTGATATCTGTTTTATATTTATAAAGATATGGAGGACCCAACCCTACCTTCTTAATAGCTGACCAAAAACCATCTTTCATTTAAAACGGGGTCACCTGTGGATTAGTGGTTAGCATAGCAGCCTACAATACTAAAGGTCGCGGGTTCGCGTACCGCGGTGGCCCTTGAATTTTCCAAAGAAAGTTAAAAATCCTTGGCTATAGCATCCCACGGATATGACGTAAATTGGAGGTCCCGAGCCTGTACTATAACAGGTACCCTTTAAAGAAAAAAAAAAAAATTGATGGTAACAAATTCAAATTAAATTCGAAATTTATAACATTCCATTTTTACATAAATGTGATAGAATTTATAATTATTACCATTCAGAAATATCTAAACTTGTCCATCTAATTCATCTACAAGCCATATCTCAGGCAACATCTATTGATCTACCAGAAGTAGGCTCAAGCACATTGGATCGAACAAAAGAAAAATCTCTTGGAACTAACTATGATATTTTTACTTTCACTTACCTGTACATGAAATTTATAGTAAGGGAAAGTATTGCAATCGTGAAAAATGTCGAATTCCACTTTTCAACGGAAATACACGTTTTGGGTTCTTCTAAGTGCGATTAACCAAGTCCCGCGAAATGGTCTGTGTTCGTGAACAGACTAGCTCAAAAACTATTAACCGCAAGAACCTGAAATTGGGTATTTGGTATATATATGAATATGCCCGCGAGCAAAAATTTCATCAAAATTTATCAAACGGAGGAGGTTTGATAAATGACAATCTTATTTTTTTATTTAAAAAAAAAAGTGGACAATCGTTAGCAAGGATTTCGTGTAGGGGGGGGGGAGGGAACAGATTCTTGAATTTTATACAAAAGCTCATCTTAGGATTAAAACTTTAAAGGGTGTGACAAATGTTTGTTTAACAATCTCACTAGAATATTGGGTGGCGGGATGGCCGAGTGGCTAAACGCGTTAAATAATACGCGTTGCCACTGACAACCGGACATATGATTTGAGAACCAGGAGATAGCAAGTTCAAAACTCGGAGCCAGTGGAAATTTAATAATACTCGGCATTAATTCCCTGGCCCGAGAAACCCCGTATAGCCTAGAAGGGGAGGAAGGGGTGGACCCAAAAAAAAAAATCTCACTGGAATATGCACGCCGTTTGAGAATTATTCGAATAGCGATTAATGACCGCCTGGCTTGTAACTAATGAAGCATGAAACGAACAATTACAAAAATAAATTTCTGACCTTAATTATTGTGATATATCGACATAATGAACATTGAGAATGGCTTTCGAATGGATATGCCATTAATCAGCAAAAACTTATACTTCAAGAAAAATGTACAAAGAAGGAAAAAAATGTATACTGTAACTTGGAACAAACTATCATAGGTACATGTTGCACGCTGGCCTTCGACCTTGACCTTCGAGGCTGTTCTCCTTACGACTAAATATAAGGAGCGATGGACTGGAGAGTTAGTCTTGTTCCCAAGTTCAAGTCATATAGTTATTTCTGCGTTACAAAGTGATCATTTTTTTTAACCTGTTTTATTATTTGTTTTTCAATAATTTTTATGGCATTTTGAATTAATATTTTCTTTGAATAAAAATTGTTTAACCCACATAAGCGTTATATTATAAACAAAAACCTTAACTTTTAAAGATTAATAAGTTATTTATTGTTTGCACCCTACCTCGCGTTTCGGCAATACGCATGTTGGCGACTTTATGTCAAATGTTGCTTCTGATACTCGTTGAAATTATACTCGTATTTTTTTTTATTTTTTTTTTCTTCAGATTTTTAGGTAGGGTTGAGCGGGTTTGGTTGGCATAGGGGGTAGGTTGGCAATCGGCTTATTGTTTCCGTCACACCTGTTGTGAAGTCCCCACCATTGTACCATGTGACTTGCTCGACCTCGGGAGTCTTGTCCTGAGTTTTCAATCCGATAAGGCGGAAATCAAGTAAAATAAGCTTTTTAGTTTGTTTATTATAGTTCAAATTACTTTTATGGTATTCATTAAGTTCATAAGAATCATTTGATATCCTTTTTCATATACTTATACAATGTTTTAGGGCTTAAATGAAGGCCAGAAATTAATCCATGATTTCAATAGTTGACATGGATATCAACTACCGCCAGAACTAGCAAATAGTGTTCCATCTGGGCGTGGTTTATGGAAGTCTGAGTCTGGCTGGATGACAGGTGTCTTATTTTACAAATTTTTAGCTAGTGTGCTCTATCCAAGGATCATTAACATTTCATCCGCAAGCGCACTAGAAAAGTGAATGCCCATTATTGGAGAGTCTACAATTGTGCAAACACAAAATAAAAAAATCTCGTGCGATGCGTGCAACACACAACTTTCACTTACCAACTTACTTAGATAAGAAATTAATGCGTTTTGTTAATGCCACTTCTCAAAGTTACACATTTTTCTACATCCATTTCTTATTTTTGTTTTCATTTGCTCTATAATCCCCTTAGAACATTTTAATAATGATATCGCTTACCTGATATTAAATAACATCTAATTTTCATTAAAAATGACGAATGTGATGAAAATCGTTAAAGCCGTTTTTCAGATAATCGAAAAATTGGAAAAAAAGTTATGAAATAAAGTGCCCCCTCCGGTTGATCAATTTTGATGAAATGTTGGCTATCACATCTTTGGCATATACATACATCAAATACCCAGTTTGATCAAAATCGTTTTTGAGTAAATATAAAAAAAACACGTGAAAATGATACAAAATTTATTAAATAAAGCCCCCCCCCCCCCTCCGGTTGATCGATTTGATGAAATGTTGGCTATCACATCTTTGGCATATACATTTATTAAATACCCAGTTTTATCAAAATCGTGAAAGCCGTTTTTGAGTAAATAAAAAAAATGTGAAAATGAGACAAAATTTTTAAGTAAAGTGCCACCTCTGTTTGATAAATTTTGATGAAATTTTGACTGTCACATCGCGGGCATATACATACACCAAATACTCAGTTTCAGGTTCGTACGGCTTATATTTTTTTTGCTAGTCTGTTCACACACACACACACACAGACCATTTCGCGGGACTTAATTATTTAGACTCAGGGGACCCCAAAAAGTGTATTTCCGTTGAAAACCAGAAGTCGAAATTTTTCACGATCGCAATACTTTCCCTTACTATATATTCCATATGTAGATAAGTGAAAGTAAAACCGAAACTATTGGCCATTACTAAAATCTATTTATCATACTTACATAACTGGATGATTTTTCGTTTAAATATGTTTTGTTTTGTTTTTTGTCTAATTTAAGCTTTTTGTGTATAAAATAATTAAATTGTGGACATTTTATTTGGTTTTGATTGTGAATTTTAAAAAAACCGCAAATGTAGGCTATAGGATTTTGTATTCCTAGTTTTCTAGAGGGATTGGCCTAACTGAATACATGACCAAGATTATCGTAACATCAATATATCGGTTAACAGTGTCAATCATAATTTTTTCTCCTTAAAATGGCAACTGTTGGTACGGTTACCCTAGTATTGTAGGTTGCTATGCTAACCACTACACCACAGGTGACGGCCAATAAAGCCTCAACAAAAATTTTAGCAGCCTCCCCCTGCTAGACGAAATTCTGCGGAAGCTCTTGTTTGGCTCCATTTTCCTGTGTATGTTCAAAACATCGATGTTTTGCTATCGATATCGCGTTCCTAGTTCAAGTCTAGCAGAAGAATTATTATAAACCCTTCTGAAATTAATATTCCTTCCTATATCTTCTTACCACTATACCAGTCCGATTTTAAAATTTATTTTCCTAATAATATATAGAAGTAGTTATTTCATGCAGCTACTATAAACGTCAACCAGAAATATAATTAATGCAGGTGAATATCGTTTGCATTTTTCATTAAGAAAAAATTCAGAAACAAATAATTAAGCGTAATGACGTAGTATTGTTTTTTCCCCACCTGGAACAATCCTTGGTTATTACAAAAGTAATTGTAATATGAACATAACCTGTAATTTCAAATCTCATAATTAATACTGTCAGAATATTTTTTGTTCCAACTTTATATTGACGATTAATTTTGGCTCATCCTTCTATTCCATGTGACCTGAGTTGGCTTTGTGGGATCATTTACATTTTTACAAAGGTATGTACAAAGGCCGTAAGAAAAAAAATCGCGATTAAACATCTTTAGTGAAAAGAAAAAATGTTTAAAATCAAGGACAGCCGCCGAACAGATTTGTTAAGTAGTAAGGGAGACAATTACGCATCGAAATACAGTACAGATGTGACATGGATGTAGATGTTTCTAAAACATCGACATTATGAAGCCGATGTTTTCTTAACATCGATCTTTTGATTAAAATTTTAATGTTTTGCTTTTATATTATTTTAAATATAACTTTGATTGTTTGTTTGTTTAACGTCACTTTAAGCCACTAACGCTTAAATATACGATATATCTAAACGGTAATAATTATAAATTCTATCATCACATTTATGTATAAATGTAATGTTATAATTTTTGAATTTAATTTGAATTTGTTACCATCAATATTTTTTTATTTTTACTTTCACTTACCTATGTATGAAATATATAGTAAGTGGAAGTATTGCGATCGTGAAAAATTTCGACTTCCGGTTTTCAACGGAAATACACGTTTTGGGGTCCCCTGAGTCTGAGTCTGAGTTGAAGCATCGCCGATGTGTAAAAATATGGTATAAGATAATACTTAGTATATAATTAATATAGGTATATTTTAGTCTAGAAACTTTTGTTCTTCAAAAATAATAAATTTTTGAAAACAATATAAAGCGATTTTAGAGGAACAGTAATCGTTCTTGATTTCCAGAAAGGCATAAGAGACGTAAATACTCCTATCGATTCACCTTCACGATATATTTACAAAAAGCAACTCGCAATATAAAACAAGGAACCAGTAAAAAAAACTCAATTCTTGATGAAATTAGGTCCCTCAAAAAAAGAAATAAGCAATAATAAATCGAAAAGTACTGAGAACTTTCAAGTTTTGCAATACAAATCCTCTGTAACTTATGGAGTTATACAAATATTAGTGTATGCTTAAATGTGGAAAAATGTGTGAAGTTGAGGAATGGCGTTTACTTATTATCGAGACACGTCGATTTCTAATCTAAGTAAGTTCGTAAGTGAAAGTTGTGTGTTGCGCGCATCGCACCAGATTTTTTTATTTATAATCTTTACTTTAAAACAAAAAGTTCAAAGTGTAGTATTTTATTTTTCATTTCGTACTTTTTGCAAAAAGTGCTAATAAAAATGGTGGGGTTTTGATTGAAATTTAATTTAAAATTTGTTTGTTTGTTTAAACGTTGTGCAACTAAGGCTAATCAGACGATGCTACAATAGGACTCCTAAATTTTTCCTATCCAAGTATAATTAGGATAGGGATCTTTAACGAGTACCTGACATCGAACAGGTTCGGGACCTACATTTTACGTCCTATCCGAGGGACGGCATAGCCAGGATTTTTTGCTCTACTAATTAGTGTGCCATTAGTCAGTATGAAGAGTTAAACCAAAAAATAAAACAAATGATATCAACTAAAATGTTAATTCAACATAGTTTTTTTTTTTTTTTTTTTTTTTTTTTTTTTTTTTTTTTTTTTTTTTTTTTTTTTTTAACGTCCCTTATGCTACTAAGGCTAATCGGACGATGCTACTGTGGTAAGACTTAATTTTGCCTATCCAAACCTGATAGGGACGGTTTAGCCAAGGATTTTTTACTCCCATTAAAAAATCCTGGGGCCACCGCAGGATGCAAAAATCACTTTGATGAAAAATATAAACATAAGCATAGTTTTTACTCTCTGTAAATGTAAGCTTGAAAGAGATTAAAAAACAAGATTGAAATTTACGGATTGCTGAGTTTTACGGTTTACGGATTTCCACAAGTTAATTAATCATCTTCCACTGCCAACATAATATACTTGGTCACTATAGTAGGTAGTATATGATACATACTTGTCAGTTTTTCATTTTCTTTTTTTCATTTCAGGAAGTGTTAAAATAAAAGCCCTTGACATCCTGTAAACAATGCCATTCTTTTGAGCTTCGGGGGGCAATTACTTTGTGAAATTTTTTTTTCAGACACTTTTCTTTTTTTAATTTATCACTAACAATAAAATAAATTTAAATAAATGAAATTCTTCATTTCAATCAGGCTAGCAATGATATTACTGGGTAGAAGTTCACCTATTGTATGTGCAAATCTTAATATATTTTACTTTTAAGCATTAGAAGTGATTTGGTTTTGTACTATTGTTGGACAAATATTTATGTCATGTTTAAGAAAAACACTAGGGAGCGGGGTTGTTCATTGGTAAGGCACCGACTTGCTATACTCAAGGTCCCGAGTTCGAATCTTGCTTGGCAGGGTTTCTTTAACATTCTTTCACAGACCATCTCGGTGGCCGAGAGGCCCTCCTGGGGCAAACCCACCCTCAATAAAGTGCTATACTAACCCTAATCAGTGGGAGTCCTAAATTTTGCCTATCCAGGTATAATTAGGATAGGGATCTTTAACGATTACCTGACATCGTACAGGCTCAGAACCTCTATTTTAAACCCTATCCGTGGGACGGCATAGTCAAGAATTTTTTACTCCCATTAAAATATCCTAGAGCCACCGTGGGACGCGAACCTGCGATCTTTAGTATAGAAGTTTGCCATGCTTACCACTCCACCACAGGTGACCCCGGATTGTCTTTGTCTTGGGTTTTAGGCAGTTGTGAATGTAAAAATGAAGTTATCAAAAAATTTATATTTTGTTTCAATTTTTTTATGTTGAGGATGAAACTTTCGGAAATTTGTTATACTAAGAAACTAGAACCGAGAGTAATTCCCTCCGATTGATGGGATGGGGGGGGGGGGGGGGTAATAGGCTAATTTAAATTATTAAAATGTAGTAAACAAGCTTTTAGGAAGAGACTATATAATTATAGATATAGAATGCAAGGCCTCAAAGTCTCGTATAGGCATGTAACCTGCACGATTAAGTGAATTATTGAAATTATACGAGACTTTGAGGCCTTGCATTCTATATCTATTATTAAAATGTATTTACTTTACTAAAAGTTGATATCAGGGTGGGCCACAGGAAAGCGTTTCAGCGCTTAGCTAGTAATTTAATTGAAATACAAATAAAAAAGGAAAAGGAAGAAAAATTACCTATACTTTTGAGAATTTATTGTAACCTTTTCTTGATTTATTTATTCTTTAATTAAAATTAACAATAAATACAAAGGTTTGTATTACTATTTGTCTGTGGAAAATAATAATTTAGGAACAAATAACTGCACTCACATAACACAGTACAAAATTATAATAATGATAACCTATTTTATTTTATTTTTTTTTTTATTTTTATATCCACCCTACCTTGCCTCTCGGCAACACGGGTGTTGACAACATGAAAACACTAGCATGTTCTCATGTAGTCCCTAGACAGTACTTCCTGTTTTTCATCTTCCTTCTTCAGAAGCCTCAGTCAGGCTGTTGTCTTCCAAGGTTGAAGGCAGCTGGTCCGAGAACATCTTTCCACCCGTATACAAATGCTTTGTAATACGGGTAGTTTTGTTCGGCCATCAACTCAGGGAAATCGTTCTCCGTGATTACATAGAGACCAGTTTCCCTCAGTAACTTCGACCTCAGTGACTCAAAGGCGGCGCAATTTAATACAATGTGCTCAGCTGTCTCCGGTATTCCGCATGTTGGGCACAGAGGATCAATATCCTTCCCGAAACTATGGAGTTTGGCTCGAAAAGCCCCGTGCCCGGTAAGGAATTGAGAGACCCAATAGTCCGGGAGGACCCACTTTGCTTCCAAACGTGCGTTAACGGTGGGGAAATACTTTCTCAAAGTGGAACCTTTCGCGGTGGCCACCCACCGCCTGTTCCACTCTTCAATGGTATCCTCCCGTATGACTTTTTTCCATTTGCTTGGGTCCTCTGCAACCCTTACCCGTATATTTTCCGGTAGACTAGCTGAGCCATCAGTTTTATATTTCCTCTTCAAAAAGTCTTCTCGCAGGATAAGGTCGAGAGGAACCCCTCCTGCTAGAACCTGCACCGCCTCGTGAGACACTGTCCGATACGACCTGGTGACTCGCAACAGAGCCGTCCGTTGAAACGTTGCCAACCTGGTTTTCTGCCTTTGTGTGAGGTTTTGGGACCACGCAGGGGAGGCGTACCTGAGGATACCCAATATTACCCCGCTATATATAGACATGGTTGCTGGGTATCTGAGGCCCCAAAAAGCGCCTGCCAAGCGACTCAGACCGTTCAAGGTTTGGGCTACCCTGTTTCCGAGGTAGTCCAAGTGAGGGGTTATGTTAAATTGTCTTCCAAATCTTACTCCGAGGTAGGTGACCACCTCACTTGGACGTATTCTAACTCCATCAATGGTAAGATTTATAGGGTGAGCCCTGTCCGTCTTTCCTCTTAGGAGAATGGCTTGGGTCTTCGCAGCAGCCATCTTCAATTTCTTGGCCTCACACCATTGGTTTACCAGGTTGGCACATCTTTCAGCTTCCATTATTATGCCGGCTCTGCTGTTGGACGCTACAATAGTCGCCAGGTCGTCGACGTAGGCCGTTGCAGGGAACTGCTCTTCCTCAAGCACCCCTAGCAACTCGTCAAATACCAGCTTCCATAGAGCTGGCCCAAGAACGGATCCTTGAGGGCATCCCCTCTCTATGGAAGCTTCTACTTCAAAGGAGCTACCTCGAATCTTAACGTACCTGTCCTGGAGGTAGCTTTTTACGAGGGCATATAAGTTGCTAGGGGCATCGAACTTCTGCAGCTGCTGGAGAATCAGGGGCCACCAGACGCTGTCAAAGGCGGAGGATATGTCAAAAAGTAGCAACATGACATACCGCTCCGCTCTCCGTTCTACGTCTGCGCGGACCCGAAGCAGAGCGTCGGCAGTTCCCTTACCTTTTGTGGAGCCATATTGCCGTGGATGACTGGCCCTCATCAGAACCGGTCGTAGGCTAGCTAATATTAGGTGTTCCAGGACTTTGCTCATCACAGGGAGAAGACAAATAGGTCTGTATGACTTAGGTAGTTGTTTATCCCTGTCTCCTCCCTTGTAGATCAATCTCAGGTCAGCAATCTTCCACATTCGTGGAAAGTATCCCCTATCCAGGCAATCATTGAAGATTCCCAGAAGCTGGTGTTCAATGTAGGGGATACTGTTTTTCAAGATTGCTGCATCTATAGCATCAAGCCCTGGAGCACCTCCAGTTCTTTGTCTGTCCACGGCAATTTGAAGATCAGTTCTGTCCCATGGTGAGCACAAATCCGTGCCAGGCGGATATATCGTAGTGCGCCTCACAAAAGCGTCTTCCTCATCGTCCTGGGCAGGATCGTCTTTCGGGTACGTAGCTTCTATAAAAAAGTTGGCAGATTCCTCAATGGAAGTTGCCTGGGCATTTCCAAGCTTGAGGGCTGCTATTGTCTGTGGCGGAATCAGCTTGCCCATTGCAACCCTATAAGGTACCCCCCATGGATTTTTTGAAGATTCTTTTATTATAAACTCATCCCAGGACCTACGCTTTTGTGAGCGCACTTCTTTTTGATATGTCTTGGCCTTAGATTTGTACTCATTACGAAGTATAGTGCGCCTCTCGTCGCATCTACACTTCTGGTATGACCGCCGGGCCTTGTAGAGGTCTCTTTTCATGGTAGTTAGGGCCGGCGTCCACCATGGGACAGGTCGAACCCTCGCCTTTCGACGCTGAAGGGATTTCTCGGCGGCATTACGAATGGCATCATTGATACAAGAAACGCTGTTATCAATATCATTTGTATCAAGGGATGCCGCCTCATCCCAGTCAAGGTTCACGATTTCTTCCTCCAGCATGCATCGGAAGGCGTTCCAGTCACTCCTACGGGTAATATAACCTTTGTCGATGCCGCGGGGGCTGCCTGTGTCTTGCACCAAGCTAAATACCAATGATTTATGGTCGGAACTCGTTTCAGATTTAGGGGACCAATCGGCAACATGCTTTATCAGCGTTGGGGAAGTCAGCGTGACATCAATCCAACTCTGACCCCTTGCGCTAGTGAAGGTGGGGGAAGAAGTTGGATCATTTACAACTATTAGCTGACTTCTTGCAATGTATTCACCTAGTTTAACGCCTCTTATGTTTGTTCGATTGGAACCCCAAACCGTGTTCCAGGAGTTGGTATCTGAGCATATAATCACATTCTTATTTATAGATGTGATCGTCTCCAAGGCGGATATGTCTTCGTCAATGTCACGACTATCAGGGAGGTAAGCAGAAACTAATGTAAAAGCTGTACCACCCCATTTAACATAACAAGCAACACAATCCGCCATGGAAAACTGCCTCAGATCCATCACGTCGAGGTTAGGGTTATTTACCACGATGGCAGCCCTGGGCCTCCTCTCTCCACTGCCCAAGGCTAATACCCTCGACGTGAGGCCGAACCCCGTGACCTTGTTCCCGCGGCAGCACGGCTCTTGAACCGCAATTATGTCGTATCGCTGCGAGAGAGAACGAAGCTCCTCTGCTACTAGATGTCGGCGGCCCATGTTGAGCTGAAGGATGGAGAGACTATTCATAGTGAATCTTCTTCACCATATCCTTGGACTGGGCTAAATGAACAGGGCAATCCCTGCTTCCTGCTTTGTGTTTGGAGTTTTTAGGTTGGACATTATTCCGAATACAATTGATACATGTCGGGCCAATTAAGTCCTTTCTCTTCGGGCAATCCTTAAGGATATGCCCAGTAGTCGCACACCAGATGCAAACCACAGCTTCTGATGAACATGTGGCTTTTGTGTGCCCGTAACCTTGACAATTCGTGCATCGAGGGGCATCAAGGTTGTCCCGGAAGGTCATTTCCCACCAACCCCCATCTATAGTCGCCAATTCTAAGAGCTTGAAACGCAGAGTTGGGTGAACTTCTATCACCCAATTCTTAGTTATTCCGTTCCTAGCTGGAGAAGAGAAGATCGGCCTAAGTCCCTCATTTACTAGAGAGGCAGGAATAGTTTTATCGATAAGTTTCCCTCTCAGGAGCAATATTAACTCTTCAGCTGTCCAAGAATAGGGAACACCCCTTACCTCCAACCTAGGTTTCTTTTTTTGGGCAAGTCGAGCTTCTAGGCCTGATGCTTTTAGATGCACTAAAATGCTTTTAGATGCTTTTAGATCTTGCAAGCCAATTACCTTAGCAGCCTGGGAGCTATCGTCCATGCGGACCAATACTGACCCCCCTTTGGTTGCGCGGACTATAGAAGCCTTTACACCTAAGTTGGCCGGAGAAGGAAGGCTGTTGATTATTTCTAATGGGCTCTTACCATTCCCGCTTATTGTAATGTATGTAGGCGTTGGGGTAGAAGTCGGTTTTGATGGTAGGGATTTAACAATTTCTGCCATCGTCATTGATTTTTTTATTCCAGTTTGAACGACGGTATCAGCCGTTATGTTTTTAGGTATTTCACAATTCGTTGTTTTTTCCACCGCTTTTGCTTTCCTACGGCTTTTTCTGCTCTTTACTTCAACGAACGTTTCCGTAGGCTCCGTGGGTCTCGTTGGGCTGGCTTCCCGTCGTAAATCAGGTTCTTTAGAAGGTCCTGCTGTAGGTAGGGGACGTTGTGGTTCTACACGAGCCGCAGAAAGTCCTTCGATAACCTTCGGAACTAGTTTTTCTACTATATCCTCATAAACAGTCGGCAGAGCTGCTTGCACCGCCTTGTTAACAAGGATTGATATATCGTCACACTTTTGGGCCATTTTATTTTTTTCCTCCAAGGTTTCGATCATATCAATTAAGGTTTTTATTTTTCCATTAATATAGTTTTGTACCTTAAAATTTAGTCCTTTGTCTGCTCTTTGAATATAAATCCGTACATTTTCCTGTACCTGGAGCGCCGAGCTAAGAAGATCTCTCGATTCCTCTTGAGCAGTTTCTACATCAGGAGTCCCCTTTCTTGCTCTTTTTGCCGTTCGCTTTGTTGCTTTCAGCACAGTATCGTCCTCCTCCATTTCAATGGAGTTGGAGTCAAACATACCCTCCAGCACGTATTTACCACAACAATACGTTCAATGTCTATAATTAAGCTATGTGATAATAGCTAACCTAATGTGAAGGTTACCTTCTATTGATAATAGTGATGGTAAAACTGGAACACTAAAACAGGAAAAAGTTTAGGCTTACCTTAAGGTCCAAACCACTAAAAAGTGTACTTAAAGTCTCTTCCTTAAGGGAAACTACTTCCAGGTTCACCTAACCTCGCACTTAATTTAATTATGTATTTAAAAGAAAATCTTTAAAAAAAACTACAAGAAAACATAACAAGGTAACAAGAACAACACTAGAACACAATACGAACACAAAATATATATATACAAACTCCAGTTCCAACCGCTAATCACTATGAATAGGAAAACCGAAATCAACAATCTCACTATCAAGGCTAACCATAACAGTATACGTATTTTGGTATACGTATAATATATATGGTATACGTATAGCCAGGAGGGGGGGGGGTAAAACCCCACCCGCCCTCCCCCGCCGCTTCACCACATAATAAGGACTTTTTGAATATTTACCTTTGCGAGAGGTAATTAGCTAGGAAAAAAAAAAAACGTAAAAACTATTTTACCCCCCCCCCCCTCCTGGCTACCGCGACCAACGTTTTCAATGCGATCTCTTTTTAGTTCTCGCGAACTAAAATTTTAAAAACCGTAATTAATACGGCTTTTTTTTCGCGACTAGTTACCTCTCGCATAGGTAATTAGTCCAAAAATCTTTATTAGGTAAGACTATAGATTGGGGAGGGGGGGGCGGGTTAACCCCGACCCCACCAGGTACCACCACCGTCGCCAACTAGTTGTCCCCGCGCTCCGGTTACCTCTCGCACTCGTTAATTTTCATTAACTAATTACTATGGGTTTTTTTTTCCTAGCTAATTACCTCTCGGAAAGGTAAATATTCAAAAAGTCCTTATTATGTGGTGAAGCGGCGGGGGAGGGCGGGTGGGGTTTTACCCCTCCCCCCTCCTGGCTACCGCTACCAACGTTTTCAATGCGATCTCTTGTCAGTTCTCGCGAACTAAAATTTTAAAAACCGTAATTAATACGGCTTTTTTTTCGCGACTAGTTACCTCTCGCATAGGTAATTAGTCCAAAAATCTTTATTAGGTAAGACTATAGATTGGGGAGGGGGGGCGGGTTATCCCCGACCCCACCAGGAACCACCACCGTCGCCAACTAGTTGGCCCCCCGCTTCAGTTAGCTCTCGCAATCGTTAATTTTCATTAACTAATTACTATGGTTTTTTTTTTCCTAGCTAATTACCTCTCGCAAAGGTAAATATTCAAAAAGTCCTTATTATGTGGTGAAGCGGCGGGGGAGGGCGGGTGGGGTTTAACCCCCCCCCCCTCCTGGCTACCGCGACCAACGTTTTCAATGCGATCACTTTTTAGTGCCCTATGTATGTACTACATACATACATACATAACATAACATACATACATTACACATTACATAATGTACACTATGTGTACATTATGTACACTATACATACTGTGTACATAATGTGCCCAGTTATGTAGTGCCCTATGTATGTCAACCGATTACTCCGAGATGGATGCACCAATTGGAACAAAACCTTTTACATCTTGTAGAGTATTTTCCCAAGGTGGTCCCATTAAAACCTTTTTTGGGTTCTTAATTTATTTAAGAAGTTATTGGGAAAAAACATGGAAATAATTAAATAATTATCGTTCAAAATCTTTACTTATTTGAAAAACATATGGCATATATATCATAAGGTATGCTCCAACAAACATACATGCCATTTATTGGTGAAAATGCATTGCTAATGCATGATGATGCAAGCCCACATGCTGCCCGTATTGTTAGGGACTACCTAAACGAAGCCAATATCGACACATTGCCCTAGCCATCGAGGAGTCCCGACCTAAATTGCATCGAACATTTATGGGACAGACTCAAAAGAAGTGTTCGAGCCAGGGAACCTTGAGGCTGCCGTTTTGGAAGAGTGGGAAAGACTACCTCTGGAGGCCGTCCAGGACTTAATTAGGAGCATATGGTGTATGGAGGCTGTCATTCAAGCAATACTAAATTAATTAATAATGATAACCTGTATTACAATAGCATGCTCATAAACAAAAACGTTATGAAATCGACATATGACGCCATGTTAATAAATCAAAACACGACCTACTGTATTTGCAATAATTCGCTATATAAGAATTATTTTGGTCACTAATCAAGTTAAAAACTATCCTATCTCTTAAGTTGGCCAAAACTATAAACATTGAGCCAAATTTCATTAAATTCGGTTGAGTAGTTTCTGAGTTATTGAAAGACAAACATCGGGACACGAGATTTTGTATAAATAAGGATAATTATGATTGGTTTATTTTATTGCTTAATTCTAATTATATTTATTATATTTAAATTAGTAATAATTATATTTCCTGTACATAGGAATGAAGTATGACATATCATCTGTTAATGATCATTGACAATTTTTTGAATCATTATTATCATTACAATCGATGATTATTATTATCATTATTGTTATTAATTAATACATCGCTCAGCAGACGATAACTCAGTAATCATATCTACGATCTTGGTGATTGGTACCGAATGGGAAACCACTTGTCAATCACGATAGACATGGGAACACCATGGTGATGTTCTGGAATGTTCGTGAACTTCTTCCTCTAATCACGTGTACGTTCGAAATGAAATCGTCGTTCACGATGTAGACAAATGTTGTCAAATCAAGATGATAATGATTCACCCTCGATATTAGGATTAGTAGTAATTTGAGGAACTCATAGGGCAATTTTTTTTTTTTTTCTTTTTTTTTTTCTGAAAATGATAAGATTGAATCGGAAAAAAAAAAAAAAAAACGATTTATATGGCATAAATATTCCCTTAATTAATGGTAGCATGACCCAGTAGATTGAAATTGGAAGCGATTATCGTTAATTTCAGTTTTTTTCTTAGTCTACTCAACCAATTTTGATGATTTTTGTCTTGTTTTATTCAGTGGAAACATCTCTACCTGGAAACATTATACATCATACTAGCTGACCTGTGCGAACCATTCCCAGTCCAACCTACTTAAATCCAACTTAATCAAAGTACACACCGTATATATCATCGTCTATAGAAAAAAAATAATAATATCAGAGAGATGAGTATAGATTTTGCTTAAAATAAATTCATTTTTACTTTCACTTACCTATATATGAAATATATAGTAAGTGGAAGTATTGCGATCGTGAAAAATTTCGACTTCCGGTTTTCAACGGAAATACACGTTTTGGGACCCCCTGAGTCGAAATAACCAAGTCCCGCGAAATGGTCTGTGTGTGTGTGTGTGTGTGTGTGTGTGTCTGTGTGTGAACAGACTAGCTCAAAAACTATAAACCGTAGGAACCTGAAATTGGGTATTTAGTGTAGGTATATGCCCGCGATGTGACAGCAAAAATTTCATCAAAATTGCTCAAAGGGAGGGGGTACTTTATTTTATAACTTTTTAGGTTTTTTTCGATTTTCTCAAAAACAGCTCCAACGATTTTGATTAAACTGAGTATTTGATCTATTTATATGCCCGAAATATGACTGTAAAAATTTCATCAAAATTGATAAACCGGAGGGGGGGACTTTACTGAATAAATTTTGTATCTTTTTCACGTGTTTTTTTTATTTACTCAAAAACGGCTTTACGATTTTGATCAAACTGGGTGTATAATGTATTTATATGCCCGAGATACGACTGTAAAAATTTCATCAAAATTGATCAACCGGAGGGGGGACTTTATTTAATAAATTTTGTATCATTTTCACGTGTACCTATTTTTTATTTACTCAAAAACGGCTTTAACGATTTTAAAGAAACTGGGTATTTGATGTATGTATATAGCAAATATGTAAAAGCCAACATTTCATCAAAATTGGTCCAACTGAGGGGGCACTTTATTTCATGACTTTTTTTCCAATTTTTACCTTTCTTTCGATTATCTCAAAAACGGCTTTAACGATTTTTATCAAATTCGTCATGTTTAATAAAAATTAGGTTTTCTTTAATATCAGGTAAGCTTTATCATTATTAAAATGTTCTGAGGGGGCTTTTTTTTGGGGGGGGGGTCCTTTTTTGTTTGTTTCTTTCTAATAAAGTACCTTTGTTTTTGTTTACATGGAGAAATTAACTGTCTCTCGTAACGCCTGAAAATAAGAAATGGCTAAATATGAGGTATGATAAAAATAAAGAAAACATAAAGCGGAGAAAAAAAGAAAAATATTCAGTCAATTCATAAAACTCGTTGAGCCCACTCATGCGGAGTACGCCTTTAATGAGAGACCATTGTTCATAATTAAAGCCATTCTGTTCATTTGGAAAGAGGCAATTAACAAAACGCATTAAATTCTAATCTAAGTAAGTTGGTAAGTGAAAGTTGTGTGTTGCGAGCACGCACCAGATTTTTTTTCCCTATTGAGCTTTTCTTTTTATATTAATGCACTAAACATATGTTATAAATAAGAAGAATGGCTGTAAATTTTTTGGAAAGAAATGCGTTTTAATTTCATCCACGTGGAGTATGTAATTTATGAAAAGAAAGTATTTAAATTGATATAACTTCTATTATTTGCAATACAGTGGATATCGTTTATAACGACATTGAAGGGACCGTCAAAACTTCGTCGTTATAGGCGAACGTCGTTACATCCGACATATCGCTTATAACGACGCCGGTCGTTATATCAGGTCTAGGCCATTTTTAACAGCTGATTGTAATGATAGCCTTTTTACAAATAATGATCTTTGTGTAAGGGACGGCGAGTCAAAAAATAACTGGAACGTTTTATGAGGAAAAATCTATAATTTATATTATAAAACAAATAAGAAGAGAGTAATTCTTTAAAAATTTGATCTTGACCATTTTAAAAAACATTTGAAAGTAAAAATGAAATAATGGGAAAAAATTATGAGAGATCGTAATAAAAACATACAAAATCCATAAATAAATGTATAACCACTATACATATGTACATTATCATAGTGTACATAAACCAAATAATAGGAAGTTAAATCGGCGAGAAATGATCAGTAATTGTCTTTTGCACTTTACAATTTTTTACGTAAATTTCATGGTTAAGTATGTTTTCTATCTTATCTATGCCTTTCAACATTGTGGAGGAGGAGATGTCTGGATTATAAAAAAAGAAAACTTCTTAAGGTTTTGGGCATAGCTTAAAGCATTTGGTAAAGAGGGTATATCTACAAGAATTTCCTCGTCTTCATCGATCTCCTTTACTTCTTTCAAAAGTTCCTCATCGGTAAGGTTGCATTCAGTTATTAATTCATCATCGATTTTGACGAAGTCTTTTAGGGTTTCTTCAAACTGATTCGATTGTTTGAAGGAATAAAAATAATAACAATTAGGGGAAGGAGTTTCCTAGGAAAGGTAAGCTGGATGGAAGACTTCTTTTCGGAAGCCGGACGTTATAACCGATCTTTTTGTTCCCCGGGGGATTCAAAATGGGTCAGTCGCAATAGCCGTGGTCGTAATAGGCGGGCGCAATCGACTATAGGGTGCGCTAGTAGCATTTTCAAAATGTCGGAAAGAACAGGGATAGACTTAGTTGATGTAGTAGAGATAGTTGGTCATTTTAAGAGACCATTAATTGAAGGGCAGGCTATTCTTGATGCAAACCACATAATAACATGTGGAATAATATCTAGAAGTAAAAAAACAGTTAGTTTACTAGCCTTGTGCCTTCAAACTAGCAATTTTAAAGGACTGCCCCATCAAATAAAAGTGGAAATCAAATTTATTAATAATAATAAGCAATTTTCTAGTCATTGTAAGTGTAAAGCTGGTAGTTCTGGTAAATGCTAACACATCATTGTAACTTTACTCAACGTATACGTTAGTAATAACATTAATTGCCTATTCATACAATCATTGTTATGACAGCTTAGATTCTTTGTCATATTATTTATTTATTTGTCAAAACTTTCAGGCTTCGCATTGAAAACTTGGAACAATTAAGCACAACGGATGTAAGACAAAAATGGGGGAAATTAAAAAAGAAAAACAAATATGATACTATGGTCTCAATGTTATTTGCATAAAACCAACATTTCGGAATAATAAAATGTCAAATACTAATATTTACCTGGAAAAACATAGTCACTTTCTTTAAAATGAAGACTAAATATCGTCATATGTTTCGAAACAGGCTTATCTATTCTTAATTTTACAATCCACTCTTTAAGAAGCTTTTTATTTTTTGGAAACAAATGGAATGACACATCTTTAGATTCTTTTGAAGAACACTGAGGGATCGAGCAATACCTTTTAGACATTTTTCCAATAATTTTTTGCTTGATCGGGTTTTAATTATGGAAAAATAAATTAAAAACGGCATAAAACCCTATGAATCCCAGGTAATCGCACGGCTTTTATCCCCGTTTCTCTAGTTCCTTCTAGTTCCTCAAAGAAGCAGCACCGTCGCTTGCGCTCGCCTATAGCCGAGTAAAAATTCATTAAAATTTGACCGTAGGGACCTAGGACTTAAGATTTCCGTCGCTATAAGCGGTACGACGTTATAGCCGATGTCGTTATAAACGATATCCACTGTAGTTGGTTTGATTTTTTTCTTACTGGTAGAGGGTGAAGGCTATGCTAAAATACCATAATAGAATTAGATCGATCAAATGCGAACGATCTGCAATATATCGATTTTAAGATCTATATACCTGTATTTGAACTTTCAATATATTTTTCGGCCTCGAATTAGACTAAATCATGAAACATACTTGTCGTTGAATTATAGGACAATATTTTTTTCCGTTAAAATTCCTAAAAAATAGGGTTTTTTCAATTTAATGTTTTGGATTTTTACTTCATCAGACAATAATTTCTTAAACACCTTTTAAATGGCGCAAGTGCCTAAAAAAAGCATGTAAATAAGCAGATAGCTCAATAGATAAAAATACTGACTCATTTCATCCCATATGTCTAATCCTGTACCGAATAAACTACTTCATTTAATTTTAATTGAAGAAAGAATTCATTTAAAAATTAATTTGGAATACTTTGAGCGATGGTATTTTTATTTTTTTTATTCTCACTAACAAAGGGAATACCATGTTCTTTAATGAAAAACGAATTATTCGATTATCGTCATTTAATCAGGAGTTGTAGATTTTTGGCCGCTAAATGACTAAATTTTCCCACTGTGCGACGGCGACAAAAATTTTCGTCTCGAAAAAAATGACACCTTCAAAAAAGCCCTGAGACCATTTTGATATTTTCGCTGAGAATTACAGTTTTTCGCTTAAAACTCGCAAACGAAGGAGTTAATCGAAAAAATGTATATGACCGTAAATGTTCTACTTGAAAAGATCGACACCATTTAGAAACCTCTACGACCATTTTTATTTTCTCACAAATACCGCAGCTTATAACTCGCTATCGGAGGCGGAACGAGTGATTTTTCCGGTGTATGGGTTAAGGAAAGCTTTAAAATGATTGCCTAATTATGAAGTATTAAGGAAGTTATGGCGAACCGACAACAAAAAAAAAAGGCTCTTAGAAATAAGTATACAGTCGACTCCGCTTTATTGGGCAATAAAGGGAAAATTTGTTTTGTCCCAATTAAGGTCTGGCCACACATGTCCGCACCGGATCCGCACCGCAGCACTAATATAGGTTATGTTCAGAATATTTGTAATTTAACTTACATATTACCTTTAGTTATGCCTAAAGTTCAGGCCACACATGTCAGACAAAGGCCACTTTAGGCATAACTAAAGGTAATATGTAAGTTAAATTAAAAATATTCTGAACATAACCTATATTAATGCTGCGGTGCGGATCCGGTGCGGACATGTGTGGCCAGACCCTTAGGGGGAGGACCCAATAAAGCGGAGATTATGAATCCATGTGTAAATGCACATAAAAAATGTCTAAATACGCCTAATCACAGGGCTACCGTACAAGTATGGTAATTGATGTCATATATTAGTCATATTTGGGGGGAAACCAAGTTAATAAGTGCATTTAAAGGTATCTATTCCTTTTTCATTAATTTAATGATGGGGTCAAAATAATACGTTTAATTTAACTCTTAAAAAGTATTTAAATTAAATAGGTGTTTTAATATTAGAAATATTATACAAACAATTTAAAATAAGATAATATTTCGAAATAAGAAATGAATCTGAACGCGTTTTTACGTCAATTTTTTTAACAGGTAAGAATCAACTGCATTACCACACTCATCGTAAACTTACGACCAACATAATTAGCGCACTTCTTTAAGTCGCCTAAGGAGTTTCCTAATTTCCTTTTTGTGAAAAAAAAAGCGAATAAACTTTTTGATGCGTTTTCTTGCTTCTGATTGAGAAACAGGTATGGTCTCAGATACTTAGGTTATTCGATTGAAACCGGGTCTCATAGTTTTTAAATTAAGTTCCAGAAGGTTGTGGCCCAATTAGCCAATGTTTTGTCCCAATAAAGCGGTGATATTTTACCTATATTTGATTCTGTTTTATTAAAAATGGCTCAATTAAGCGGTGGTCCCAATTATCCGATGACCCAATTAAACGGAGTCGACTGTATAATGATTTTAAACATATTGTAAAGATCTGTTTATACGGTAACATTTTTGGAAGGAGGCTGCTTAGCTATTTCACCGCCAGGTGAAGCGATTACAATGGTCGGATCTAGGGGGTGATAATTGGGGTGATTACCCCCACAATATTTTAGCTTTTCAAATTTTATTTTATTTTTCAGCGAATAATGCAATTGGGTAGTTACTATAGTTACCATGCCCTAAACATAACACTTTTGGTAGTTTAGATCCCAGCCCTGCTCAATAAATGTAATATCATATTAAAAAATGGTGCTGTCATCCACGTCCTGATGAGACAGGGGGGGGGGGGGGGGGGCATTATACTTATTACATATTATTATCGTAGGGTAAACCATACAGTTATTGGCACTCAGTACAGTTATGGGCACCCCAAATTTAACTTAAAGAAATAGGTAAACAAGTCCTAATTTTATTACAAGATATACATGAGTCTAATGTTTGAAGGATCCTCTAATTCATCTATGAAGTATGACTTTAACAAACTAACCATAGGGAAGATTTCACAATTAAATCCACAGGGTGCCAATAACTAGATTTGGCACTTTTAACAATAAATATTGCCATGTTGTAAAACTATTGAACTTTAGACCCAAAAAAAACTCTTGAGTCTTTATGAGGATAGATAATAAGGAGCTATAGGAAGTTTCTATTTGATCCTTTTATAAAATAGTTATTTATTATACAAGTGCCGAAAGCAGATCATTTTACAACTCGAGTGAGACGTTTAACCACACGAGCGAAGCGAGTGTGGTAATTTCACGAGAGTTGTAAATTCTACTTTTTTCACGAGTGTAATATTAAATTTTTTCTGTAATCGTGTAATACATGATCAGATCTAACCAGAATATAAACAAAATTAGGATGTTGTGAAGATTATGGTAGGTTGTTGGTAGGTTATAAGCATGGTTGTGAAAGGTTATAAGCATAGTTATAAAACAACTAGTATTAATTTATTTTAACATTTTATTATCAAACATGTTAAACAACATATCATCACATATCACATATCATCACATTTAACATCACATATCAAAGATGTCTGTTTAAATTAAAATGATTGTGAAGTAGTGCAGTTATAAACAAGTGCAGGTTATAAACAAGGAAGGTAATTATTTAAATTTTAAAATATATTGATTATTTCCACCAATAATTCATTCACATTTCAATTTATTTTGTTAAAATAAATTCTTACAATGTTAAGAAACATTTAAAAGCATTTAATTTCCAACTTCAAATTATTTTTTAATTTATACTTATTACTAATTAAGAAGGCAATTCACTTTCTTCACTTGTGCAGAAAGTAATCACTTTATTCACTCCATTGCAAAATGTTTCACTTTCTTCACTCATTTCAGTTTAGTAATGTTACCATTATTCAACGATTACAGAAAAAGTATTTTTTTTAATTTAACCACAGAAATGTAGTCTTAAGGGTCCCAATAATTATATGGTTTACCCTATTTATTATCGTTTATATAACACTAGCATTCCCCGTTGCGGCTTTGCCCGCGACCCTTTAATAAAATCAATTCTGTGATAATTACATTGGTATTGATTTAATATAATATATTAACTGACGTTAAGCTTCCGGAACGCTTCATTTTTCGGCTTTAGAACATGGTTTTCTACGCGCTGTAGGGGCTTTCGAGTTAAACTCGTCCTATCAAGATCTTTAAAATTAGTCCAAATTAGACATTTGTTCTCGAAGTGCAAAAATAGGTTTCCGTTAGAGTTAAACGACAATTTCGCCATTTAATCCCCTTAGGGGTTACATTTTTGAAATTCCTTTCTTAGTGGTTACCTACATCGCGTTTAAAATCTAAATTCCGAACTTCAAGTTTCTATCATTACTAGTTTTTGCTCTGCGTTGATTCTGTCAGTCAGGACAAAGCCTCTTATATATATAAAGATGATACAACATGTTATCGAAAATTCTATCTTATAAAGAAAACCATTTCCAAAGGGGGGGGGGGGGTTGCAGCTAATAGTTAGTACAGCCTTTTATTCAGTAGCGCTGACCCACGAGCCGAAAATAGATTCTAGCTCTCCTGCGACAAAATCCATAACCACCACACACAAAACTATTTTTATCTACCTATTATTCCATTCATTTTGAAATCCATTTGATTTTCTATTTGGAGTTAGTTCTTGAAACTAATTTTGAAAACACAACTATTTTGTTTTTCATTTTTAATTTAAGTTTTCTTTTCATATTTTTAGTGCTGTAAAACTATCGATATCTTTAAATTATCGTGACTATTGATAATTTTTTTAACTTTCGAGAGTACTATCGAAAACATTGTTTTTAATAGATAAAATGGCATCTGCTTCTAAGCATTTAGATTTTTCTTTAATAGTCTTCCCATTTAATTTCGGTGCCATATTTAATTATTTAATGTTAATAAAACTTTTATTAACCTTAAATAAAACATTTAGGTTTTTTATAATTTATGTAAGTAAATACAATTTCATTCGACATTAAGGGCCATAAAACCAATCTTATAATTAATAACTTATAAAAATATGAAATTTAATTAATGGTATAACGTAGCTAGTGCTAACTATATTTTTATTTATAATATTGTTAGTACTTTATATGAGTACTCATAAGTATCGATACCTTGGTGGTATCGAATATTTGATTAAAGTACTTAAATGAATATTGGTATCGTACGTCCCTACCTTTACGACCTGCCTTTATGACGAGAGTAGTGACCCAGCGCATGCGCAGATGGATCGATAGTCACGTGTTTTTGGCCACTCCCCCTCACCTCATCCATTCACTAACTTCGCTGAAAGGAACTACTAACTGAACGCGTAACCTCATAGTCGCTAAAATAGCTTTAGCTAAAAGCTTTACATCAAATATTTAAAACTTTGACCAAAGACGACATATCATTTATTGTTGCTAAATGAATAAAATATATAACCGTCGGAATAATAATAGTTTTGTAAATCCTAATATTTATATCTCGGGACAGAAGGCGTGAGCTAAGTAATTTTGCAACCTAAAAATAACTAGAATTTCCCGCCTTTAGCCTAACCTTAATTTCCTTTTAAATTTCGGTTTTTTAATTTTTTTTTTTTTTTTTTTTATTGTAGATCCTAAATATCTAAATTCTCTAAGACTTCAAACATTTCCTTGAAAAAGAAAAGGTCTACAAATATAATAAATGTTCCTTAGTTTATCTACACACAGACATATTGTAAAACCTCAGTCTGTAATATCGCTATTTTTTAAATGTCATCTCAACTTTACAGTCATTTCCATCACTAGTACCGAAAGTGGTTGTTTTCGGTGCGCAGTCGTGTTAAACGTGCGTAGCCGAGCGCGGAAATTAGACCATGCACCTCAAACACACTTTTGGTACGTGTTATGAACAATACTTTTCATCATACTGCACATACTTTAGTACATTAAAAGACTTTTTACATTTCATTAATAACTAGTAGAGATGAGAGATGGTCAACTGTTCTTCAATTACGATAGGTTAAATAATGGTCAGGATTTTCAGTTTACAATGATATTTATTATGGTAAGCCAACGTTTCGATCCAGCTTGTGGATCTTCATCAGGGCTAAAAGAAAACAAATATATGAGTATCTATGCTAGAGGGTGACAATAAATGGATACATTACAGAACTGATAATAATATAAAAGATGGTATACATAAATATTAAAATAAGAGGCTGGTTAACAAGATAAAATAGAATATGATATTTACCTACTGAGTCCAGGTGGATACTAAGACTAAAGGTAAAAATAAGGTAGGGGTAGTGGTAGGGGGTAGGTTTGCCGACTTCAAAGGTTTATGGCGGGGAAATCCAACGCTTTTGAAGTGAAGGCACATGACAACTGAGTGAACAAAATATTTAAAAACTAACAAAATATATGGTACTGTATACAAATAGTTGTGTCTGGACTGAATAATAACATAAAAATGAGATAATACATAATGTAACAATGCATACAAATATGGAAAATATATAGAAAGAAGCAAACAATACAAAAAATAATAAAAGTATAAGAGGTACAGAGATAATTGCAGGTACCTATGAAATCAAAACTAGGATTTGAGGATGCGGAAGATGTTAGAATAAGTGGATGAAATTATCTCTTTATCTGTTTTGTGATTTACCGGGTTATTAGTTTCTAGATGGATGAAAATGGATTCTGAGAGGAGACGTTTGTCGTGGTTAGATACAGTTGCTAATATGGAGGGGTTCTCAAAGTCGAAGGAATGGTTGTGGGCAATGGCATGTTCTGCTAATTTAGATGTAGACGAATTACGCGTGGAAATACTGTATTTATGTTGATAAATACGTTTTTTTAAATAATTTTTGGTTTCACCTATATAGCAACTGTTGCAATTAAGCGTGGAGCACTGGATACGATAAACTACATTACACTTGTCTAGGAGAGGTACAGGGTCTTTGAGTTTTGTATAAAGATTTTTTAATTTATTGTTATTTTTTAATACTAGGCGCATGTGTGGGAAACTCGATGAGAAGGATTTTTTAATTTTGTTTGAGAGAATGGGGATATATGGGATAGATCTGTATTGGAAAGTAGAAATCGGAGGTTGTGAAGAGTTGTTAGAGAGATTTTGAGTTTTAGCATCGTTATTAATAAGTGTTTTTATTAAATGCTCAGGAAAATCGTTAGATTGTAAGATATTTTTCAGGCGGATTTTGTTATGACAATGAAATTGTGGATCGGACAAGTTCAGGCTACGGTGGATGAGGTTTTTTGCGACGTTGATCTTTTGGTGATGTGGATGTTGGGAAAAATAGTTAAGGAGTCGGCCAGAATAAGTGGGTTTGGTGTACCAATTAGTGGATATAGAATGGTCCGGGTTTCTGGTAATGGAAATATCTAGGAAAGGAAGGGTACAATTGGTTTCCAATTCTATAGTGAAACGGAGACGTGGATGGTAGGAGTTAAAGGCGGCGAGAATATCAGTGATAGAGTTAGGATTGAGAATCAATAGGAGGTCGTCTACATATTTTTTAATGAAAAAAATATCGTTGGGGAATTTAGGTATAACAGAATCAAGGAGGTCGTTGAGGACAATACCGGAGAGGTCGGGAGCTAGACAGCTACCCATTGCAAGGCCAGAAGTTTGGAGAAAATATTTATTTTGAAAACAAAAATATCCAGAATTACAGCATAAAGCAAGGGAGTCAATGTAGGCAGATTTATTGAGTTTACTATGGGATTCTAACAAGTTCCATTTTTCTTCAACGATTTGGAGGGCACGATCCGTCGGGATGTTAGTGAAAAGACTCTCGGCGTCGAAAGAGGCTAAGATAAAATTATCGGGAATATTGATGGTTTTTAATTGTTCCAAGAGATGGAAGGAATTTTTTACGTCGTATGGATTGTTATGGCTAAGGGATTGTAAGGGAGGGAGAAGGAATTTGCTGAGCTTAGTGG